>CAOLHI010000046.1:0-182500 GCA_948474755.1 Ctenosaura bakeri | reverse complement strand
AGATAATCCAGAGATTACACAGAGTCCTTTGTTTTGACGGGATAACTAATTAGCTGCATGGGCTCAGGAGAGAATAAAAAGAGGCTGAGATAAAGCCCAAGGCAGAGTGCTTTCAAAAATGTGCCCCATGGTAAGAGAAGGCAACCATGTTACCTCCAAGCCACATGTTCCTGATCAACTAGTAGACTGACATGCTGCCAGATATGCCAATACACTGATCTTATTAAGGCTAGTCTAAAATACGTATAAAATAGGGATATATGTCCCATTATGCTTATAAGGGATGTCCATTAACATGCTAATTAATATGGCAGGTGACCCAAGACAGAATCTAGATTAGCCAAAAAGTGGCAAGGACTTTCAATCCATCAGTTTTAAGAGATAAGGGTGAGGAATTATGCCTTCTTCACCCTTCCCCATTTCCAGCTTCCTGCCCACCATATCAAATGTCTACCTTTCTCCCCGCTGAACTTTGTCTACCTGCCAGCCCACCTTACTCACTTCAGGCATGCCCACTAGGAGGTCACCAGGTAGCATGTCTCTGGAGTCTCTTTCCAACCTACTGGAAGTCAGACAGAGAGGGAAGTGGAAGATAAGCCCTGTATTTGGATTCTTTCCCTTCATACACAGCTGGGAGTCTCTTTCCCACTCAGCCCAATGCCACCAACCCAGCTCAGAGGCACTGTCCCAGCCAGTTGGCAAGCCCATGAACAGCCACTGGTACCCCCCCCCATCCATTGAGCAGATGTGCTGCTGGTGAAAAGCTGCAGGACCTGTCTGAATTTTTTTTTTTTTTTTTTTGGGCCAGGATCCCAACCTGTTCTCAGTAGGCCTGCCCATACCATTTGTTTGGGATCACAAGCAAGAGTTCTTGCTCACGAGCTTTCCGTAGGCATCTAGTTGGCTAATTAGCTTTTGTGAGAAGCATGATGCTGGACTGCAGTAGCCCTTTGATCTAGTCCAGTCCAGTTTTTGTTAGGTAATTTGGTTATGTTGGTCAACCACTATCATAGCAGTTTACATCTGGGGTCATTCATCATGGTACTTGGTCTTGTGAGTGACTAGACTTATACCCAAGATTGTTTGCCATATCTTACAGAATTGTTATGAAGGACTCATTAAGCTGACTCAGATTTCCGGGCATAGTCTGATGCATACCTAAAGTATCAGCCTGCAACAGGTCACTGTTCATTTCACTAGAGAAAAAAGATCAAAATATGCAAAGAAATGTATGCATCGCTGAAATGAAATGTGTAGCCATTCCAACTGAGGGAGCTGTAAGTGTACATTGGTCCTCATGTACTGTTACCATCTTTGCTTCAGAGTGTCCATCTCTAAAAATGATTCTGAAGCATTAATCTTTTTGCTAGCTACAGTTAGAATAGACCTTCTGAATCAACAGTAAGTCAGCATGAATATAGCTCACACTGATATAATGGGTATACTCTAGTTGGGACTACAAACAGGAATCGGGGCCCTTCCACATGGCACATTAAAGCATTATGATTCCAGTTTAATTGCTATGGCTGCATCCTATGCAACCCTGGAGTTTGTAGTTTGGTAAGGATCTAGAGCTCTCTGACTGAGAATTCTCCTAAGTCCTCCTCTATAGATTACCAGAATTCCATAGGGTGATGCCATGGCAATTAAAGTGGAATCACAGTGCTATATCTGTATATTGTGAAAAGGCCCAGATCAAGATCTCTCCAAGTTCAAGGAATGGATTTTCCTTTCTAGAATAACAACAAAGCATCTTGTGGCATCTCAAAGACTTACAAGTTTGTCATAAACAAGCTTCCATGGACTGCATCCCACTTTACCAGATACAAAAGAATCCAATAATTTTGCATTAAAGAAAGCAGTTTGGAGTTGATAAAGTAGCAACCAGTGGCTTCTGTGTCAGTGAGGTGGTGAATTCATTCTGACTTTAAAATATTATCTAAATCTAAATCTAACTAATCTAAGGGGCCAGCTTGGGTGCTGTATCAACTTGAGGACTAGGGTTCCGAATTTGAGATAACTCTTTTAAAGCTCAGACTAAAGCTGAGATGAGATTTGCCCACTTCAGTGCTGTGGGAGCTTCCAGCCACCACTGAGAGTGTGGGACAAGATGTCACAGTACAATTTGAAAAGATGGAATGGAAAAAGAAAATGAAAAGAGGGGACAAGAATCTGTTTCTTCTGTGCAAGGTTTCTAATCATGGAGAGGACTGTAGGAACATTCTGCCAGATGTGCTGGTGATCTCATTTCAGATCTTTTTGCTCAACCATGGAAGGCCAGGATTAAGAAGGTGGACTGAGCACACACAGCCCTCCACAGTTATCTTCTAAGAATGTCTGGAATAAATGCCTGTAGTTAATCCCAAATAGACCAGTATGGGATAACAAATTTGGCTTCATGGTCTGTGATCTCTGGAGATGCCTCAGTAGTGGAACAGCTGAAGAGCTTCTTCATTGTCATGTCATTAGAAGATGGGGTGATGGGAATGGGGAGATGCCCTGTGCCATCAGTATATACAGTACAAGCATTACATATGTATTGGACAGCCTGATCAAAGAGCTGTATTAGAATCCTAGTATTCTGTAGACATGATGGCTATTGAACAGGACTGAGTCAGAAATTACATTGTGAGTGGCAAAAAAAAATTAAAAAAGGAAAACACGATTGATCATGTATAGGAAACAAATCTAAGGGCTTATTTTCCATTGAACCCCTGCAGAACTTTAAGGAGATTTTTTTTTTTAAATAGCTCTCTGTAGGATCAGGAGATCAGATGGATCCATCAAAGGCTAAGAGTTTACTTGCATTCATTCTTTGGATGCCTTGGATCATTCAAATGTCTTTATTTGGATCATCTTGGCAGTCAGATGGATACAGGCTCAGTTCCTTCTAATCAGATTCTGCTGGATAGGTTGAAGTACACTAATATGAACAACTTACCTAGAAATTTGAGATGTACACAGGTGTTCTTTGGATCTATGCCCTTCCTGGATCTTCCAGAAATGGGATAATAGGTGGAGCTGTGAATGGAGAAAGGCATAATTCATACAACACTTAAATATATGATGGTTAAAACTTCTTCTTGTTGTTGTTGCTTCAAAAAACATTTTAGATCTCTTGATTCTGGATAATTGTTGTGCAATATTTTGAGGACAGAAACTGCCTTTGTTTACAGGAGGACAACACTGTCAGTTCTCCCAGAATCATTTGCACACTTCAACAACAGTGACCATTATATTCTTCTGAGTCACCTATCCTGGGTTACAGGGGGTATGGATGATGTTATAGTAGCTATTCTTTTCTGGAGTGATGCACCTGGAAAGTGGAGTTGATACTCAAACAGAAAATGGAGGGCATATATGCAATGGTGACCAAATTTTGCTCTATAGCAATAATGCTTAGGGTAAACTACTACACAAAGATGACTGAGGGCCTTTCCACGCTACACTGTTATAGTGCTATTATTCCACTTTCAACATCCTATGGAATCCTGGGGTTTGCAGTTTAGGGATGAGTATTTAGAATTCTTACTCTGGTAGCTCTTTGGCCTCTACAAACCCAAGAATTCCAGAGGATGTTGAAAGTGGAATAATAGCACTATAACAATGTAGGGCAGAAAGGCCCTGAGTCACAAACAGAACACATCACGAATTATTTATATGACCAGTTAGAATTCCAGACTTCTGAGATCATAGCATATGTTTTTCAGTTCTAAATGATAGCTAAGCAATTGTTATTATGTCATCAGGGTTTAAACCCTCCACACATTTACAGATGATAATGAAAGGCGGCTTTCTGACTTTCTTGAGGAGAACCTTGGGAAGAACTTTCTCTGTAAAAAGATCTTTAGTGATAGAAAGCTACCTTAAAAGACAGCTTCCTCCTCAAGTTTCCTTCATGTGCAGCTACATGTTGGAGGTCTTCTAAAACAGTCTTTCTATTTACTTGATACAGTAATAATGCCCAACAGTCCTACCCAGTGTGCTGCATTGACTGACTCTGCATCCAAAACCATGTTCTCAGAATCCAATGGAACATTCAGAGATGGCTTGGTAAACAAGTTGATGTGGAAGATGTTCCTTGACGGTAGAAAGCTGAAAAAACTCTGTTCAATATAATTGTTGATCACTCTCCAGGGATGGAAAGACTTATAAATTATTTATTTCTGAATAAAATAAACATAACCATGCCTAGGTTTTGTCATGGCATTGGAGTAGTCAGATGGACCATTTTATACTGCATTTGACTTTCTGATCTCATATTTATTTATGAACAGTTTTTATTGCATGCTATGTCTTCAAAGGAAAATGGTACAGGTTTTTTTTAAAAAACCCACAGTTTATTGCAATTGGTAGGCAATAAAATGCTTGCAGTAACAGTTTACAATAAGTAGAGATTAATGAATGCTAAATTGCAATAGAATTCCTATACAACACCATATTACATGCACATTAATAGCAAGTGAGTTCATTGTGGAAAATATTACAACAGGAAATCCCATGAAAATTGGAGAGAAATTAGAAACTGCCACAGCAATTATGTTCTTAACATAAACTGCTGCCACCCATCCTGCCTTTAGATAGATGGATAATACTGCTTGCTAGAACTGTTAGTTATAATGCCCTGCTAGGCCTAGCATGCATTATTGCCAGGATATCAAACCACACGCATTCAGAATTAGAAGCATAAATAGGACCCTGATTAAGAAGTGTCTCCAGTTTTGTGCCTATAACATTATAATATCCAGGAAGGAGGGAAAAGACATACATAGCACTGCACCAACTAGCAGCACTAGGAATTTAATCAGACGCAGATGCACAGACATACATGTGCTAAATCAAGAGTAAGCAAAGTATGGACCTCTACTAAAATGCTGTTGGACTGCATCCCCCATCAACCTCGGCCACCATAGCCAATGGAGAGGGATACTGGGACTTGCAGTCCAATTACATCTTTAGGGCTAGACTTTGTGCATCCTTATACTAAATCCCATTTCTATCTGACATGAAGCAGACCTATTGAAACCAAGCAGACTTAAAGCTAGTTTTGCCTAGTAAGTCCCACTTGTTTCAATGGCTTTAAGAAAGATTAACATTGGGTTTTGTCACATAAATATGCAAAGGTGTGTGTTTACACAATTTGATTCATCACATTCAGAGCATTCACATTATATCACACACACACACACTCATTTTTGGCACAGGAAAAATGAAGGAAGGCTTTAGTGATCTTTAGTCTGACCATTAATTAAAAGATCTGGTCACTAAAATATCAATACATTCAAGTGAAACCTTCATGTGTGAGACTTAAGGTGCCTGTTGATTTAATTGCTTTTTTGGGCAAGTATAAAATGAATGGGCTATATCCAAAGTTAGTCATAAAGAAGACCAAAAGAAATGAGTTTTGAAAGAGACAGTCATGTTAATCTGTTTCTATATAAAAAGGAAGGAAAAGGTAGCTTTGTGGTATCTTTAAGACTAACCAATTTATTTCAACATTCTGAAATAAATTAAGCCATTTCCACACTACACTGTTAGAGTGCCATTATTCCACTTTCAACATCCTTTGGAATTCTGGGGTTTGTAGTTTACTGAGGCCAAACAGCTCTCTGGATGAGAATTCTAAATGCCCCTGCCTTAACTGCAAACCCCAGGATTCCACAGGGTGTTGGAAGTGGAATCAGAAGGGCCCTTGGTCACAATTAGTTCCATTAATTTCAGTGAACACACACTAGGTAGAACTAACATTTGACTGATCCCTATAGAAAGGATAGACAGAATGTAGATCCAGAGTTAGCAGCAGATCTCTGGGTGATATGCAGTAGCTTTAAAAAATTTCAATAGATTAGCCCAAAACTGGAAATAAAGAACTCTTTCTACTGAAAAAAATGGGATTGTGGAATTGTTAGATATGGCTTATATTGACAAACTTGCAATTTTATAAAGAGGAGGAAAAACTTGAAAGATTTACAAATGAATGGCATGCTGTTATGTTGTATCTCAAGAACACTTGGGGAGATACAGTGATAGCAGTTTTGAAACTCGATGTCATTGAGATAGTTCTATATGTAAATACTAGGAGTAGTTGAAATAAGTAGGCTCATTTGTTATATATTGATGAAAAGATACAGAATTTTATAGTTAGCATAGACCCAAACTTTGTCAGGAGGAAATCACTGTATGTAATAATGATGAAAGGTTGAGAATGATTGTGTTTATGTTTGAGGACTCCATTTTGTTTAAAATGTTATAATGTTTATTTAAAAAAAAAAAAAAAATTTTAAAATATTTCAACTGATTAACAAAGCAGTAAAATACTCTCCCCTCCACACATGCAAACACATCCTGCAAATTCTCAACCAATAGCATCTATAAATGTTCATTCTCACTACAAATGCCTCTCCTAGCACTTTCTTCTGCATTTAGTAAAACAATATAAATAAATAAGATTCAAAGGCAATTTAAAGATTCAAACAATGCATATGAAAGCAGGAGACAGCATGGTTTTTTTACCCCTATGTGGAGCAACTCCAGCTCCCTCCCATACACACTCTTGTTTCTAGAACCATTGGTTTCCTTGAAAGTTTGGCTGCTATCCCAGTGGTTCCACTGCTATTTCCTAGGGGGAGTGTTATTTGTATAATTATATTGCACCATTTCTTTGATTATAGTCTTAAACAGCAATATGAAGCATGTATTTTAAAACAAAACTAGACTTTAAATCTGAGTTAAAGTGACAACACAACCCCTAATTGTCTGTTTCTGCCCTGAAAAACTGTAGTGGAGAAAGAGTGGCAGTCTCTGTGACATTATACATATCAGCATTCTCCACGGCTTACCGGGTCTCTACATAGCCCTACTGCTGAGAACTGAGAGGACTTATAGTTCCCCTGTCTCCTGAGTTTGTTCTTAAGCGGGGGGGAGCTCCCTTTCATCTTCTTGTATTTTTGATAAGAAGATACATACACTTTCTAGAGCAAAGTAGCTCCTGTTTTTTATGCAAATCTAAACACCCTCAAAACTGTGCACATATAAATTGGCTTAAGAGCAACATCCAACAGAGCTCAAGTATAAAGACCAAATTATACTTGCTCCTGAGGTTTTATAATCCTGTGTCCCACCATAATTTACTTATCCTTTTAAAAAAGGAGGGAAAAAAAACTATGAGGGGAAAAAATTATATTGGGGATATTTGGGGACTGAAGCGTGGGGTTGGAGGAATGCTGTCTCCTATGCTAATTCCCTGGTTGGGATCACTGCCCCAGAGCTGCTATCAGCCACAAGATATACAGCAAGTTTAGGGGTAAGTGCATACATTCACATTATGACATAAATACAGAGGGAATAGCCTTGATCCTTCTGAAAGACATAAAGTATACCAGGAGATTACAAACCCCAGGATTCCATAGATGTTGAAAGTGGAATGATAGCACTGTAACAGTCTAGTGCGGAAGTGGCTTCAGAATGTATTCACACATAATTGTAGCAGTTAGCTGCCACTTTAACTTGTCAAGACTTCATTCCACTGAATCCTGGGATTTGTTGTTTGAGGACGCACTTAGAATTCTCTGCTACAACACTTGAATGCTGTAGTTTGGGAGAGTATGCTAGAACTTTCTAGCATAGAATTCAAAGTATTTCCCCTTACTGTGTGTCCCAGGATACCATGGGATGAACCCATGGAAGTTAAAGTGGTATCATACTGGTACAAAAATAGTGTAGCTACACGGTCAGTCCTTGATTTCTCATATGACGTCTAGTTTGGCCCTAAGTATATCATATAGAGAATCAGTGCAAAGAAAGTGATTGCATTAGCTGGCACAAACTGTGTTTCCTTCATCTAGGTGACAGTACTCCATCTTTTTACCTAGGAAGAAGCCTCACTGAATTCAGGGGAACTTAATTCTGAGTAGCAATGCTTGGATTGCACTATAAGCAGAATGCCAGTGTCCATTTTGCTATGCATCTAACTGCAGACAGAGTCATTTCTCCTAAGTTCTATGCATAAAATATTCAATACACAACAGAATTAATAAAACCAGAGGATAAAACCCAAATTTCAGGACAATTCCAAAAGTGGGAAGTCACTTTACCTATGAAACCCAGGCTTATAGTACAACTTATTTAAAGGGAATTCTTGTTATTCTGTAGTAAAGTTAAAGTATTTTCATTCCAAACCTAGGTTTTCCCTTTTCTCAGATAACATATTTTTGGAATGGCAATGAAATGATTGCTGCCTCCATGACCAATGATTTTATATTACTAAATATCATATTGAGAGGGGGAGAAAGCAACTTCCATGTCACAGATGCTCAGCCTTATGTCTGTAGCTCTTCCACAACCACTGTTGTGATTTTTTATGGATTGTTGAATTCCAAAAACCATGAATTTTATAGTCACACAAGTCTGTGTTTTATGTATAGCTGAGCTACAACAGCAGCAGCATTTAAGCTGAGCCAACTGTATTGTCACTTCTGAGGCATCATAAGGCTGTTTCTGTTGAGACTATGGATGGAAACCTCTGTTAGTCCCTCCTGGCTTTTCACTGTAGGGTTTTAAAAGCATCCTATATCACTGCTTCTGCCATTGTCTTGAGGTACTGGGTCTAGGACATATTCACTGAAGTTACATTCACCCATGAATGTATAGCTGTAGTACCCTTTACTGCACATTATGTCATCTGTATTTGTAAACCTAACGGACTGGTGAAAGCCAGCCCTGGTGTGGTGGTTTGAGCATTGGAGTGTTGACTCTGGAGAATAGGGTTCAAATCCCTACTCAGCCATGGAAACCCACTGGGTAACCTTGGACAAGCCACATTCTCTCAGCCTCAGACAAAGGCAATGGCAAACGCCCTCTAAACAAATCTTTAAAAAAAAAATACCTGTGACAGGTTTTCCTTATAGTTACCATAAGCTGGAAAAAACATGAAGGCACACAACAACAGCAACAACAACTGGACTGATGGCATGTTGTATGATTAATTTTGAGCAAGTTATACCAGATGCTTGTGTTATAGAAGGAGATGGTGAAGGGTCTCTTTGTCCCCTCTGGAAGAATATGAGTGGTACAGAGCTACAAACGTCAATGTGGTCAAGTGTTTATAGTGCTGGGCTGGGAGCTGGGAAACCCAGGTTCTAGTTCCCACTGAGCCATGAACGTCACTGGGTGACCCTGGGGCAGAATAAAGTGGGGAAGGAAGAAAGCCATGACTAACATAAGCACTTTAGGGAAGTTCAGGGTCAGAAAATGCAGCCCAGGTATTTTGTATTTTGTTTTGCTCTGTGTATTCCTTCCCACCAGGTCAGCCATCCACTTCTCTCTTTAACAGATGTCTTCTCTAGCATACGCATAAGCCATTTCCACACTACACTGTTATTGCACTGTTATTCCACTTTCAACATCCTATGGAATCTTTTGCAGGTTCAAGACTAGGTCAGGTAGGCAGTGCTATGGTAAGAAAAGAGCTGAGGTCAATAAAAACATGAGAGAAGTCTGCTTGTCAACTGAAGTTTGATGTCCAAGGTTCCTTCCCACTAAGGTTGAGTAGTGCAGGAGGTGGTGTGGAGCAAGACCTCAACACATCACCCAAAATAGTTGCCAGAGCAACTAGAAGCCAGAGAAGAGTCTTTTGGCCAGCATGTTTGCCTGGATCTTCAGGAGAGCTGCCCAAGAAAAGACAAGAAGCCTGTGCCTGTCTGAACCTGGGTAAGTGAGGTATATATCTTCTATCCCATAAAGCTATTGCAGCAGTGCTGACCAGCCAAGGGAGACTGGCTGTTTCCACCACTACCAAACAGAAGGAAGGCCTTGGGCTACTGAAGGCATTGTAGTTATATATCCAGCCTTGCATTGCTGCCATTGTTCCTGAAATCGCAGAAGTAATGAGCAAAGGTCTGGCATTGAGCTGGAGATCACAACATGGAGCTTAGAATCCCTGCTACTGTCACTTCTTCAGATCTGGCACTATCTGTGCACAGCAGTGCCTGGCTGTTCCTCATGCATTGACTGGTTGATTGTTCAATCAATGCCACTTTTAAAGTGGGCAGTAACCAGAGATCTCTGGGCAGTATGTGCAGTGTGTTAAAAATATGAGGTACAATACTATTACAACAATAATCCAACAATAAAAAAATCACTAGAGACAACAGCATATATAACCTAAATAAGGTCAGTGGAAAAAATATTCATGAAACTAAATATTAGAATGACAGAAAGGTAAGAATACAAAGATACAAAATACTAAAAGAGTTACTAAAGCAAAGGTCTTCACCTTGTGCTGAAAAGACCATAATGTAAGTGCAGGTGAGCCTCTCAGGAGTGGGCATCCCACAGGTGGAGTATCACCACTGTAAAGATGTGCGCTCTCTCACTCTCTCTCTTATATTACTACCTGCCTCACCTCATTTAGCAGGGCCTCAGTCTGAACAGGAAAGTAAGAGATTAAAGAAACAAACTTTTAAGTGCCCCATCTATGTTAGAAGCTTTCACAGGATCTTGGTGTCCCTCACTAAAAATGAATGGGAGCTTGATGAAAGACACCAGACATCAGTGTTGGAGAACAGTGGTCAGACAGACCAGAATACATGGAGGAAAAGAGGATTTATCTTTTTTTAAAAAATAGATTTTGAATAGTCACAGTAAAGCAGCAACCAAGTCAGTGAATGCCTTTTCATGGATGCTTTTATGATGACTTTCTTTCCCCACCATTTGCCATGTAATAGCAAAAATAGACCACAGTGGTGATGTTCCATGAAACACCTAAGTGTCCCCTCTGTCCAGCTGCTTCTCTGTTCGGAGTCCTTTATTGCAGAAGTGATGTTTCATGAGGACCTCGGATTACAGAGTATAGTGCATGTGCCAGTTTTCATGCATATGCACTCCCGGGACTCATTCTAAAAAAGATCCTAGAGATCTACAGAATTCTGTCAAAAGCATGTATCAGATTGGATTCAGGTTTAATGGAAAGGCCAAGGGGCTCATAGAAGCAGGTTTCCCCACTCTCTCTTCTCCACAGCAATCACTCCAGCCACCCAGCAATTCTGAAGGGAGCTTTCAGAAATCCTGAAGAATTGGATGAGCTGTGCTACATAAAGGGATTAGAGATTCCCCTAAATCAGGTGGAGGGCCTTTCAATTATCCCATCCATGAAAGGCAGATCCTAGATCCAGTTCACAGTAACAGTCATTTTAGTGTTGCTTCCATGTTTATAGTTCCTCTGACCTTAGAATCCATCTTAAATAAATTCTTCTTTGAAACCATAATCCCAGTGAGGACTGTGCCTTCTCAAATGTTTGTGCAGAAATATAACTGTCCCTCAGAATGAATGGAATTATTATCTTTTTAATCATCAGGCTCATACTCATTAATCAAAAGGATCATGTAGTTAAAATTTCCAATAATCAGATAAAAATTATAAATAATAAAATCATCAGATTAACAGAACAAGAACTTTAGGCAATTTAAAACAGCAGTTGAATTGATACAATGAAGAAATTATGTGAGGAACTGCAGATTACAATGGTGCCATTCATTTCTAATGAAGCCAGTGCCGCTTGAAGTGAACTAAATTCTCTGCAGCTTGACCCAAAGGGTAGGCAATGGGATTCTTAGACAAAATATGCCATTCTTTGGAATAAAAGAGGGATTGTATGGTGACCAGATGGTAAAAATGATGCATTTGAAGAATGGTTTAGAAGGGATCTCCCATAATGATGCAATTTTATTTCAACTTGTTTTATTTATTTATTTTTTGGTAGAAATGCATGTGATATCCAGTATTAATGCCACATTGGAGGATGAAAAGAAACCCAGAAAAACAGCAAAATGTGGTGAGGAGGGAAGAAACTGAGGACTGAGGACTATCGTTCCAAAAACATGCACACAATCACAAACTCCCCCCCCTCCAGAAAAATCCTGTTTTGGTGATAGAGATTGACAGCCCTTTTAATATGAAATAAATCAGCCAGGATAAGGAACGTCTAGGAGAACATACAGATTGAGTGTTGATTGACACGGCCTCTCTGAAACCCGCTCTGTTTGCATTCGGTTTATAGCAGCTAACTTGAAAGGATGTCAGGTGCTTTGAAATGTTTCAAGTGTTTTGAACCTCACGAACAATCATCAAAATGTGCTTATTGGTTCTCAGACTGAAGTGACAACGCTGCAGGCAGCATTCATGCCAAGACAATGCCAAATAAAAAAGGCCAGAAGAAGCCAAGCAGTGCTTTCATTTTTATTTTACTTATATGAATTCTGCAGCTGCACAATGGTAAGAATTCTGAGCTGTTGTCAAACAGCCACATCTGTTAACACTTTTTTATAAAATGAAATCCCTTTGCATTGAAGGTGTGTTGCAGTAATGGGCCAGTTGCAGCTCACTTTCATCTATCTGTCACAGCCACCTAAATAAGTATTTGCAAAATTCCTTTGGTGATAAAGGAATATAACAATTATTTTTTTAAAAGGCAATATGTCCAATTCACGCCATGATTGCCTTCTTCACAGATTCACTCTGGCACCATTCTCAGTATGATAATGTCATACCTCGGCTGTTATCTTACAAAGCAAATAGTGTCACATGTTACAATGGAATCTCGATGAAAAGATGAAAAGTCTGTCCAGTAGCATGTCTAATTTATGTTACTAAACTCATTGTCAGTATCATGTTGAGCACTCAAAAAACCATAAAGATTAAAAATCCTTACATGAATTAAAAGACACCCTTAAATCTACAAAAAAAATTGAAATAAATGCCCATCTTGTAAACCCCAAATTGCAATTTAGGGTAGATAACCTAACACCCTAGGTTACAACTCCCAGCACCCCGATAGCCTTATGGAAGTGGTAGTCCAAAACATATGTGGTTTGCCTTCCCTGAGAAGAATCATGGCAATTACGTTTGGGAGAAATAAATCCCTCCCACTTTTATTCTAAATAGAGCTTGCAAAAACTATTTTTTGGACTATAACTCCCAGATTACAGCCCTGCTTGCTAGGACTTCTAGGAATTGTAGTCCACAAAGTAATTTTTCCATGGTTCAAAGTGTATGATATGCTAACATTCCTATGAAATTTAAAGAAGAAACTGAGATGGAGGCACTACATTCACATTGATTCATATAAAATGCTTCTGCTCCCTAGAGACTTGGTTGCCTGTGTTTTATCCATTTCATTGCCTTTACTATTGGCACATCCACAGATTTAGTTCCCAGATTTAATTCTACTTTTTCCAATTTTATACTGGATTAAAATAAACCAACCTGGGAAGCTACAATAAAAAGTCTCTGATTGTACAGGGAGCTGAAAGAAAATGTTCTGGGGTAAAGAAAAATCTGTGTGGATCTCCAAAATAAAATCAGAAAGAACAGGAACAAAATTTGGGGGTTCAGTTTGGACATGCCCTCTTATGCTCAGATATTGTTATTTGTTCAAGAGCCTTTATAGTCAGACAGGCCTAACATGAAACTTACCAAAAAAAACCTCAAGACTTTCAGACCCATATTGTCATAATTCTTAGAGACTAACAGAAAAGGCAGAATTTTCATAGAGTGAGGTTTTGGAAACCACAGATTTTTTTTTCATCAGGTATTGCCACTTCTCCTCACCCCCTTCCACTGCATGCTTTTTCTCTCCATTTTTGCCCAATGAAGGAAAGTTTACTTTCAGGGGTTGCACTGAGGAAGGAGCCAAGATGGTGGCAGGGAAGTAGCCTCCATTTGATATTCTCTTTCTTGTACCCATTATTTTGCCTCTTTTTATATTTCTTTTCTCGCCAGCCTGCTTTTTAAATTGTTTTTATTTTTATTTTATCCTTCAGCCTCTCTCTAGTTTCATCTCTTACTTGCTCTACTTGTTGATTTATTGTTATTTTAGCAACAGTATTTTAATTGGTGTAGTTTCAAAACTTGCACAAACAGGTTTTTGCCTTTCCAACGGGCCTAACAAAGATATGACAACCACATGGACTTCAGGATTTGTCTCACTGGCAACACAGCTATCCCCTGTCCAAGGTGCTGAACCTATGGCGGAGGCTTGGTTCAGCAGCTTCTTCTTGTTGTGTGCCCTCAAATCATTTTTAACTTATGGTGACCCTAAGGCAAACCTATCATGAGGTTTTCTGGGGCTCAGAGTTTGTTATGCACCAAAGGTCAACCAGTGGGTTTCCATGGCCAAGTGAGGAATTGAACTCCCGTCTCCAGGGTTGTAGTCCAGAGCTCAAACCACTCCACTCCACTGGCTCTCTCAATAGTTTAGATAGCTCTTTTAAAATTCGAACAAAAACATGGAATAGAGTCACCTCTTCACTGACTTGAAAGCCACCAGCATGACCGAATAATTCTTACATATATAATTAGAAATACTATTAAAGTAATAAAATCACTAGACCAGTAAAAACTCCAAACATGTCATCAAAAGAAATAAAAGTGGTAAAACCAAAAACAGATAACATTGGTATACTTTTTAAAATAATTTTATAATTTCTCATTTTACTTGCATTGTGCCTTCATCAACTGGTTCTTATGCTAATATGTGTGAATGATATGCAGAAGTACAATACACTCAATGCAGTTGGTACTCTCAAATATAGTAGTCCCACTAAATTAACTACTGAATGGTAAATCAACATTTATGTAAACCCCCTTGATTCAATGTCCTGGAATTTAGGCCAGGGCTGGAAATTGTGCAGCCTCTCAGATGTTGTTAGACTTCAAGCACCAGCAGGCCTAGCCAGTATAGACAATAGTGAAGAATGCTGGAAGCTGCATTTCAAAGATATCTGAAGTGGTGAATTTCTCCCACAATAAAGCCAAATTTCCAATAAATAAACAAACATGCAGCAGTGATTTGGAACTAGAATGAGCTGCTTTGAACGCCACTTCTGGAAGATCAGTGGGTCTTAAATCCAATAAATAAATCTTAGGGTTGGCTTAAGTTAGTAATGACTTAAGTCATGACTTAATGACTCAAGTTAGTATTTCATACCTGATATTGTCTGATGTTCCATTTGTCTGTTTAAGTAGCAGTAGTAGTGTGGCACCACTTTGGGCAGCCTGGGCTATAACAAGATCACTGTCTTGTCCATGCAAAACCACCCTCCCTTCAGCAACATCAAGAGCTCTGTGGAGAGAAAAGATTGGCACTCAGTTCTCTCAAATATCCCCTTGATTTTCTCCATCGGGGGCAAGAAACAAGATTGGTAGTTCCCTTGCCTAACAGAAATGAAACCCTGAGACTTGTCACCATGTTGAGATTCCAAATGCTATTCTTCAGAAATCATTGGATTTTAAAAGGGAGAGCCCTGGAGTGCTTAGCCACTGTGCCACTATGCATCAAACCTTGCTTGAAGTTGGAAATACAGCGCTGTTGGGGAATAGCTGTGATTTAATGTACTTCCAAGTACTACGGGGCACTCTCTTTAAAGAAACTGCTGTAAATTATTTGTGGCTAATTCCATTCTGGATGGAGGGCATAGTATGTTCCCCAGTACAAGAGTCTCACTTGTATCTAATAATTGTTATATCTTCTCTGAAAATTTACTGCCGATGTCTCAATTTTAACAATTTAAATAACAAGCTTAACCAAGTGGAACTGGGCGAAAGGCAGGCTGGCTCCCTTGATGAAAGCAGGACAACTCTTATGTCTGAGCCCATTTATACTTTGACATGAGCAGTGACACACAGAGATGAAATCTGTTTAAAGCTGCTGCTTTCTCAGCACAATGACAGCTTTGGAGTGTTAAGAAAAACTGTTTCACAAGAGGGCATACCTGTTAGCTTTAGTTAGGGAGAATGCATTGGTTAGGGGGGTGAGAAGTAGCAAAAATTATGACAGGCGTGTGTGTGTGTGTGTGTGTATGTGTATGTGTGCAGGCATGCAGAACAGATGCCTGATTCACAGCCCCCAGTGCACAGTAGATGTGTGTGTGTGTGTGTGTGATTCTGGCAGGGAGCACTGGGAAGCTTTCATGAACAACCATCTGACTTAGTAGCTGCTGCTTGTGTTAGGATCTCAGAAGAGAGTTCTCAGTTTCATTAGTAAGCTATAATCAGGACTGGATTGTGGCCATTAAGCTAGCAGGCTGAATGGGGAAAACACTTCTGTCCTCGCTTCTAAATACACACATGTGTCCTTTTCACCCAATCTTGTGTGCCTTCAAGTCGCTTCTGACTTATGATGAACCTATCACAAAGATGAACCTATCACAGATTTTCATGGCAAAAATTTTTTGGAGGCCATTTCCCTTTGCCTTCCCCTGAGGCTTAGACAGTGCAAGTTGCCCAAGGGGACTTCCATGGCCAAGTGGGACTTTGAACTCTGTTCCCCAGAGTCCAATGCTCAAACAATTACACCACACTGACAACCGCCAGCCTCCCACAGCTAGCCTGCCCTCCTGAAAGAAGACAGACTTTTTCTGGACACTGACCAAGGGAGGGAAGTGGAATATGGTGCTCAAAAGGACGCAACTTTTTTTTTCTTTTTTTTTGCAGCATAGTCAATGGTGAGCTCTGGCAACATCTTAAAGAAGCCAAAGCTACTTACTCTTTAGAGGGTGTATATGGCTGACTTTTCTTCCCCTGAACAGATATTTGGTCACTAAATTCAGGGTTATCTTTTGAGACAGCTTGACAAAATCAACAGGTAATCCATGGGACTTGAGTTGGGAAATGTAAGATATAGAGATAATTATTCCAAGTCTTCACTGTTTTCTGCTAGTAGTATGGTGACATACTACTAGCAGAAAACAGTGAAGACTTGGAATAATTATTGAGGAAGGAAGTGCAAAAGCAGGGTTACCACTGCACACAAAGAAAGCAAAAATAATGACCACAGGTAATTTACATAACTTTAAAGTGGGAGATGAAGACATCAAAATAGTCAGAAGACTTTCTATACTTTGGTTCAGGCAAAAATCAAAATGGAGACTGTAGTCAAGAAGTTAGGAAAACCCTGGGACCTGGGAGGACAGCTATGAAGGAACTAAAGATCCTGAAGTGTCAAGATACATCATTGAATTCTAAAGTCAGGCTAATCCATGCTATTGTATTTCCATTTTCTATGTATGGTTGCAAAAGCTAGACAGTGAAGAAAGCTGACCGGAAGAAAATTGACTCATCTGAAATGTGGTTCTGAAGCAGAGCTCTACAGATACTGCCAAAATGACCAGCATATGGGTCCTAGAGGAAATCAAGCCTGACTTCACCCTAGAAGCCAAAATGACAAAACTGAGATTATTGTACTTTGGCCATATCATGAGATAATATAATTCATTAGAATAGACGACAATGCTTAGTGAAGTGGGAGGGAGTAAGAAAGGAGGAAGATGGCATAATAGTTGGATAGACTCAGTTACAGGTGGATAAAAGCCACGGCTCTGAGTTTGCAAGACCTGAGCAAGACCAATGATGACTGGTGTTTCAGAGGCCTCTCACCCACAGGGTCATCATTACAAGTTTAAGGCAACTGAGGTCATGTAACAGCAAAGGTTAATCAGCAGGCCAATGCAATTCTTTCAGAAGAGGGGGCAGCCAAGCACTCAGTACCTTGACTGCCACACTCTGCATCAGCTTCAACTTCCAAAGGAGTCTCAAGGGGAGCACTTAACAGATGATGTTGCAGTCGTGAAAACATGGACTTACTAATGCATGAATCACAATGGCCAAATTAACCCTCCCAAGGAAAAGGCATTGCCATCACATCAAGTAAAGTTGGTAAATCTATCTTAGCCTTTTGTTTTTATTTTGGTTTGGGTTTTGCCAAAGTATTTGACAGGACACAATAACAAAACATACTGTTTCCCTGCAAGAACATTCATTATCCACCAACTTTTGACAAAATCAGAGACGTATATGCAGGTAAACATCAGCTGCTTGGTAGTTTATGAACAAACAAATCTACCTGCCTTTGGGGGCAGGGGGAAAACCTATAATATTACTCTTATATTTAAATATTAACTTTAAATGAAAACCTCTTTGGATCATTTGATATAATAAATGTTTTGTACAGGCCTGGTTTAATAGCTGGGAGGCAGGTTTTTCCCAAGGTCAAACTGATTTCAGGAAGTAGTTATGTTTGGCACAGACGAGAGCCCACCAATTTTGTCAGTTGTTGAAGAAATTGTAACCATCTTGCCAGCTTCAGGGAAGCTGCCATAAGCACCTTGCAATACCCCAAGGCTCAGCTACCCAGAAAAAGGGAAGCAGATGTAGCAGATGGCTGGTTGCATCTCCCAGGCACTCCCTTTCTGCTATGAAATAAAAATGCCCACCTGAACCTCAACCACTGTGAGAGAATGTGAAAGGTGAAAAGGAGGGGGGGTCTCAGGAACTCCACTGCCTGTCGGATATGCTGTGCGAAGCTATCAAAAGTAAAAAAAAGAAAAAAGAAAAAGAAAAGAAAAGCTGTGCAGCATTCATGGCAGTATGTCATTTCACCATAAATTCATTGCTCGTGAGGAAATGAAACAGACAGCAGCTAGCATGCAACACCTGACTGACATGCATTCATAATTCCTATAAACACTATACGATGGTTTAACATTCCTTAGTAAAATACAGAGCTTGGAAAGATTATCTTTTGGGACTATAACTTCCAGAGCATTCAAGCCAGTATGAGTCTACTCTAGAAAGTTCTGGGAATTGTAGTCCAAAAAGCAACTTCACCGCTTGTTTGCCTTTGCATCAACTTCAACTTATGGCAACTTCCTGAAGGAGAGACTTCCAAAAATCCTGGTCACAGGCTGCTCAGGTCTTGCAAACTTAGGGCGATGGTTTCCTTGACTGATTCAAGGCATTGTCTCAAGGCATTGATTGATTCAAGGAGACCTATAATATTGTCTTCCTTTTTTCTGACTGACTTCTGGTGATTCATGTCATCTCATGATATGTTCAGAGTACAACAGGCTCAGTCTTGCCACCTGCACTTAGGGCTATTTCTGCACTAGCCTGTTATAGCACTCTTATTCTACTTTCAACATCCTATGGAATCCTGGGGTTTGCAGTTTAGCTTCAAGCCCCAGGATTCCATAGGATGTTGAAAGTGGAATAAGAGCACTATAAGAGGCTAGTGCAGAAATGGCCCTAGTGAGAGTTCAGCTTTGATTTGCTCTAAGACTCATTCAATTCTCTTTTTAGCAGTCCATGGTGTCCATAGAACGACCACATTTCAAATTTCACTATACTCTCATAATAAAACTTATTTTCAGTTCGTTGCTTTGGATGCTCAGTTTGTAAGTTATGTTGCATAATTCTTTTTTTAAAAAAAGTTACTTTCTCGTTCCATACCTTTCAAATGCTACTCATGCTCTGTTTTCCTATGAGGTTTTATCAGACATAACAAATGGTGCTGTCTTCATTAGCACTTCATAGTCCAAGGTTATAACTGTCAATATTTTCAGCCTGACGAGGCAACCAAAACACTCAAATTTGCCCCCATCACCAGTGACGCTGAAGGATAGAGTATACAAGGGGGGCAACATGTGGCCAGCATGAGGTCCAGTTTTGTGGGGCCTCAACCCTCCCTCCCAATTTTTATTGAAAAAAATCCCTCCCTAGCCCCATTGGGGACCTAGGAACAATTTCACCATGTTTCCCCCAAGGCCATTTTAGGGCCTTTGGGGAAAAACAACAACAACAGGAAATGAATTTTCTGGCAACTAGGGGGTGGCAAAAATGGATTTTTGTGGAAAAGTGCAGTGAGGGATGTCATTCTCCAAGGTCTCCAGGTGGGGCCAATCCAGCCTTCACTCTTGCCCATCCCTCAACTATACTGTAGTTTAGCCTATCTGTGGAATTCCACCCTTTTTTTCTGGCAGTAGCTGCGTGCCTTCTGTGGCCATATAACATACACACGTGCAAGGGTGGCTCTTTCTTCTCAAGGGCAGATTGATACATTAGGTTGAATACTTCCCAGCCCTCAGTCTCCAGTTTTCATGGGTCATCCCCAGGCAAAAGATGAGGGTATAAATTCAGTAGTTTTGGTAGCCTTGGTTCCAGACAAGATGAAAGGAAGGGTACAAATCTCCAGCTCAGCTAAAAGAATAGTAATTTTCTATAACTTGCAAGGGTCTATGTATTTAGTTATCTTTTTCCTCCATTCTTCCAAGTCATTGGCCATTCCACACTACATTGTTATAGTGCTATTATTCTACTTTCAACGTCCCGTGGAATTCTGGGGTTTGTAGTTTACAGAGGTTAAAGAGTTCTCTGGCTGAGAATTTGAAAGGCCCCTCCCTAAACTGCAAACCCCAGGATTCCATAGGATGTTGAAAGTGAAATAATAGCACTATAACAGTATAGTGCAGAAATGGCCATTGTCATGCCAGGGCTCACTTTCCACTCTACTCTACATTCACCTTCTAGCTGGAAACAAATGAGCTATATAAATGTTTTTTATCCCATCTCCCTAAACAAGTGAGGAGGAATAACCTCCTCATTTCACCTTGCTCTGAGAATGGCCCATTTTGCCATGATTTCTGTTTTCATTTCTAAACAGAAAATATTTTCTCATCGTATGTGTGTGCATGTGTGTGTTTGAATGACAAATTGTGAGCAACTGTGGTTGGTGCTTAATGCATAATGCTTAATAACACCACTATGCCTCAGATTTTGACCTGGAAACTTCAGGACCCAAGATGATCCTGAAGTGGCAACTCTATATCCAACTAAGGCCATTTCCGCACTAGACTGTTACAGCGCTATTGTTCCACTTTCAACCTTCTATGGAATCCTGGGGTTTACAGTTTCAGGAGGGGCTAGGTGGCCCCTCCCAAAACTGCAAACCCCAGGATTCCATAGGAGGTTGAAAGTGGAATAATAGCTCTATAACAGTCTAGTGCAGAAATGTCTTAAGTCTTGATTGAATGGGACCCCCACAACTACATGGTGTAGCAATGCATAGAGTGCCAGTAGAGATGTACTCACTTTTTCATTAGCTAATCAAAGTCCACACACAAGAAAATGTGCCATTTTCCAGGGGTGTTTGCACTTGTAGGACTTTTCCTCAGAATATTTGTTTGTTTGTTTTTTGCATTAAAAAAATTATCTATTTCTGCATTTAATCCTGGCAGCTTACAACAAGGCTAAAACATTATAAAGCTAAGAACATGATAACAAAAAGTTAAAAAACAATATAGTATATACTATTAATTTTAAAATGTATAAAATCACTTAAAAATAATAATGAATATAAAAAGATACCCCACAATCAAAATACATGCTTCCCCCCTCCCCCCGCCACAGGAAATATTGTTTTTCTTCCATATTTTCACATAGCCAGGAGAAAACTACAGCAACCATATGTTCTTGCAGGTAAGAATGAAATAGTGAAGACTGACACCCCTACTGGCTCAACTATTTTACCAGACTTTTATCCTGTATCTTTAACAGCTGCAAAAAGAAAGTCTTGCTGGGCTGAGCCAGAGGGCTAGTCCAGCATCCAACAGCAGCTAACTAGAAGGCCCACAGGAAGCCCACAAGAATCCAGCACAAGGTTGAGGCATCTGCTCCTTCCACATGTGCCACAGGGCCCACTACCTGCTGACAAATGAAACTGGTATTAAAAAGACAGGAGCAGGCCAAGCCAGGCTTTTCCAGTGTGTTAGTAACGTAATAAAATAGAGAAGCATCTTCCATGGCTGTCTGTGAGAGGCAAGAGAGGAAGGATGCTTTTACATTCATAATGCATGAAAGATCTGACACATTTTGACTTCCTAGATTGACTTCAAATGTGTTTATCATCATCATGATGTCATCAAAGTTATTGTCATAATCAGGATAGTGGCAGCCTGATCCAATGGAAATAAGTGCCACTGAGTTCCATGGGACTTAGGTCCAAAGCACAACGTAAAAGGAATATGTGGTGACTGCTGACCCATATGTCTCCTTCACATATCTTTGGTAAAAGATGAGTATGCATAGACCAAGAGAAGAGCACAAGAATGCAGGATGTTGCCTTATATTCACAGGCAGAGAGTTGGGCCATCTCAGAGCTTGGGATAGCTAGTTACAAATAGCAAGTTACTTGTAATGAATTCATTTTGCAGTACCTAAGATGTAATAAGATTTCAAATGTATCTTAACCAGAGAAGACCTCATCACCTTTGCCGTGTAGTTATAACTTTTTGACTTGCATACTTATACGGTATGGCTTTAATGAATGATAGAAGAAAAATACCACATTTTTCAAGTGGTGGCTGGTGTTGTGCTTGATGTTGCTGTTTTATAGTGTGTTGCGAATATGGAAACAACAAATGGATGATGGCAAGTGTGTTTTGTAGTGCAGGACAACAGCTTTCCACATTCAGATTGTTTTTTAAAAGGAACTGCCTTAATTACTTTTGTGAAACAAGAAAGCAAGGGGGCTTGTGTCCAGACCATCTGAAAGACTGTGGACCTATTCACACTACACAATTATAGTGCATTGTTCCACTTTAATTGCCATGGTTCTTGTCCTTGACTATCCTCAGACTGCTGGTTTGGGAGGACAGAATTCTCAGGAAAGCCCTCCAATGCCTCAGCAGACTACAAACTCCAGGATTCCATAGGATGCTGCCTTACTTACTTACTTACTTTCTTTATTTATTTATTTATATCCCGCCTCTTCATATGGATCGAGGTGGAGAACAACTTACAAATAGCATGTATTTCGAAACATTTCTATACATGCCCCCAACAAGCTGGGTACTCATTTTACCGACCTGCAAAATGATGGAAGGCTGAGTCAGCCTTGGAGCCGGGTAGGATCGAACTCACAGCCTTGTGGCTTGCAGTACTGGCATTTAACCACTGTGCCACCACAGCTCCTTACATTATAGCACTAGTAACTGTGCAATGTGAATGAGTCCATATCTCCCAGTATGAGCCTGCCCTAGTTTTAGGATCCTCAGGGGAGGACTTTCTCTCACTCCCATGAACATCATAGCTATGCTTGATGAGGACACAGAAGAGATTCTTCTTGGTGGGCATTCCCAGACTGTGGAACACACTCTCAGGGAAAGTGCAGTTGGGCCTCCTCTCTGCTGGCAGTTGAAGACTTTTCTGTTCATTTCCTGCTAAATGTCCATTGCTGAAGGTCTTTTGATTGTGGAGTGCGACTTTTTTAGCATTACTATTCACTGCCTTTCTAGATGGTTTTGAATTAATGTTTTTAATATGATTGTTCATTTAATTTTTTTAAAAAAACATTTGCATCACCCATTGTTTTAACTGTATTTTAATTTAGTTCATAATTGGGAGGAAGGTGCAACATGATAAATAAATAATAGTAAGTTGGAATATAATAAATAAGAGACACTTATGAAAACAATTGCTGTAGCAGCAACTACATGGGGGCTTGGAACTATGACTCTAGCTAATTAGATTTGAAAGGAAGCTGTCTGAGTTCTGCTCTATCCTCACGGTTTAGTGGACTGCTCCCACCTTTCTCAGATATCTCAGGGAATGTGCCATTCACCCTCCCCTCTCAATTCGACAGTGCAATTTGCACAGAGCCAACATGATAAGCAGGAGGATGTAAGATGCTGCCAGTAAAATCTAATCACATATTGCTTGCCTCCTGGTACATGAAGAGTGCCAGAAAATACAATCTTCTTCAGCAGAAAGGCAACCAAGCAACACTTCTTCCCTAAGCTAAGTGATTTTTCTGAGTGACCTAGGCAACCTGAGCCTATGATGATATTGCTATTGTTGGTATTGTTAAAAGCAGCACACTGATCAGAAACTTGAAACATAGTGTTGTTGTTGTTGTTGTTTTAAAAAGGAGAGGGGCTTCAGAAAATTTCTGAACTAACACTGTGCAATAGATACAACTGAGTCTCAAATAATAAAGTAAATCAGATTCATTTGAAGTGATTGGTCTCAGCTGATTGGTATCAGCTCTGAATCAGGTTATATTGGCCCAATTCAATTGGAGAATGGAACTGCATAATCTAAAGTAATCTGGGCCAATTTGGAGACCTTGACATTAAAAATAAGTGGTAGGAAAGCCACACAAATGTTCACATAAGGAAAGCATTGCATATGGTGTGATGTAGAGTTGGAGAAAGGGAGTTGGGTTTTTGCAAAGTTCTGTTGTGAAATCTGAAGCACATATCTTACCTGCACTTACCAAGCACCTTGCTTACGAGAGAGGGATTATATGAATACATATACATACGTAAAGTTACATTGTCAATTATATGGCTTTTCCCTGCTACATGTAGCTGTGTTGGTAGCATATTATGGAAGATCTATGGAGATTGCCATTGCCATTGCCATTGCCATCTAAGTTGGTTTCTGAGTCATGCTCTTTTAAACTTCCTTTTGTCCTGTTGAATAGCCTAATTTAATCTTCTGCTTACCTTCCTTGTCAATTTGTTAATTTGTTTGTTTATAGGTCTGTGTGTAGTGAAGCACTCTTCCTCGAACCACAATTGCTCCTAATTGGTTATGACATGGAATGCAGGCAGTCTGAATCAGCACAGAAATGTCTGAAACCACTCTGATAACTGCCAGGGCACTAAATGTACTTAAAGCACTCTGCCCCAGCACCTTAAGTGGCAGCACCAATAGGTCTCAGGATAGAGGCAAGAGCAAGATCCATTGAGTAAGATTAAAGGATGGTCATGAATTCACTTGGCGGTAGCAGCACTTGGTCTGTCATCTCCTCTCCCCCCCCCGTCCTAGCTCGTGAGACGTAAGCAGATAACTTCAAAAGAGATGGGGTGGAGAAACTGTGAGGCCATGGGAAGGAAACTTCCAATACTAGCCCAGACCACCCGTGGTCTTAAGGGAGAGCTCTCATCATTCAGTAAAGCATCCTCTTGTCACTCTCTTAGCCATACAGTGTGTTTTTGAATCTCACCAGTTGGACTACTGGTAGAATAACGCAAATTACCTTCTTTTCGAAGAAGTTGTTTTTTCATTACTACAGCATTATTGTGTGTCCTAGTTAAATTTTGGCCATTTCCGCACTAGCCTGTTATAGCGCTATTATTCCATTTTCAATGTCGTATGGAATCCTGGGGTTTGCAGTTTAGGGAACAGCCCTAAGGGATAATAATAGCGCTATAACAGGGTAGTGTAGAAATGGCTTTTAATGGACTTAGCTGACTGCTGCCATATGACTGCTCAAAGTGAACATGGAAGCCACTCACTCCTACTGTTTAATGAGTTACTTGGGTTACTATGAACCTGAATGTGGATCTCCCCAAGTCTCAGTTTTGCACTAACAACACTATGCTTCATTTGCTGTGTCCATAATGGTCAAGAATTCTTGGTCATTGATGTAGGCAAGGATACTAAAATACTATTGCTCAGGGAACCTTCAAATCAGTTTGTCATCAAACCTTCTCAGTCTTCTTCAGCCTATACCAAATCCATCTCTTTTTATTAGCATGGTGCTCTTTAAGATTTCTTTACCATTTAAATTCCATTAGAGTAAATTATTACCCACTATGCTAATGTAAATGTGGCAAAGCCATTTTTCACACTCTCTGTGTCATCAGTCCAGTCCCACTGGGACTTCAGCTGGGATTACTTGAGTGAGTAACTCCTCATCAGTGCAAGAGGGCCATAATTCCTAAATGTAGGTACTACTGATGAAGATTTACCACCACACCAAGAAAGGAAGCATTCTCTTAAAGTCCTATGTATCAATTTATCCCTAAAAGCAAGACTTTTTTCTCAAGCTGTCCTGCTTCCCTCTTATAAAAGCTTCAGTCCAGATGAATGGAGTGACTCTAGGGGCTTACCCAGCCTTACTGTTTAACACCAGTCTGAAGGATCTGAAATACTCCAATGACCTAGGCTGTCTCTACTCTGGCAGGCATCTGATTTGCACCATTTGTAATGACAACATTTGAAAACTGGAGTTGCAATGTTCCAGTGTAATGTTATCACCTTGGAAGTTTTACTGACTTGAAGACAGAGCCTGGGCAAAGTTATTTTGGGGCTACAGCTCCCTAAATTCCCCAGCCTACATGCCTTGATGGCTGACTAAGGAGCTCTAGGAGGTGTAGGCCAAAAGATTAACTTCTCCAAGATCAGCTTAAAGAGAATAAGTGCTCAGCCTATTATGATACAAAAATGTGTATAAGCACACAACAGACAGCTATGGATCCACCTCTATTGTTTTTTACCACGACCACTTTTTCAAGCAAACTTACAGGAACTGTAATTTTCTGGGCCTGGAAATCCTTGGATAAGAATCCCTACCCTTTTTTTAAAAAAAAGGTCACTTCCTTTGGGAGGTAGCCAGAGCAATTTAATTAAATTCCATTTCTAGGGCAATGGAAACTTAACAGGCATATGCAGATGAAAAGAATTGTTCCATCATCAAGGCATAGCCTTAGGGTTAAACTTGTGAATTGAAAAAAACATAAATTCTAGTCAGACACTGAAAGCATGAAGTTAAGCCAAGTTTGTGAAATCTGTTTGTTTTCATGGAAATACTTTTGCATAGTATATTACTGCACAAGACACTATCTTAGTTCACAATCCTGTATGGTACAATGTGACATAATAGTTCCACATGCAGAAGTACACTATAGCTGTTCATCAACACCCTCTGGACTCACCACAGAGGAACTCCAGTCCTTCCATGGTCATTCTATGGCTGGTAGAGAGCAGGAGGGTATCGGAAAAGCATCTGGCTATGTCCCCTTAGCAGGATGCAAAATGATTACATCGAGACCTGCCTGGGCCCTCCAGACATCTCAGTGGATGATGTAATCACTGCGTGTCTGGCTATAGACACTCCAGTCTCCTTACACACACTGTCCACCAGTCACAGAATGGCTGGAGGGCTGCAGGGGCTTAATGGTAACTCCAGAGGGACTTTGCTGTCTGCACTTTGTAACAGCCAAAAAACACATATGACCATAAGATAGACTTACTGTATGTCAGTAACAGGATGCCAGGCTCTGTGACTTTAGTTCAGCAGGAGTCATGAAATCAGTAGCTGCAGAACTATAGTAAAGAAACATCATGTTGTTTTCCCTCTTCATTTCCTGGGTCAAAAGGAAAGAAACGCTCTAGTCTGCGAGGCTCAATGGTGTGGACAGGTATTCTGGCACTCTCTCATTCTATTAGGAGCCAGTGCAGCTGCTTCTGATTGATTGATTGATTGATTGATTGATTGATTGATTTTATGGTAGTAGTTGTGGTGTGAAGCCCAGTTATTTGAGTGGATCTGGCATGCATGCATACACACACACACACACACATGTGCGTACACATGAACAAAAGTTTCTCACTCCTCTCCTATTTCATGTTTTTGAAATGATTCCAGACAAGGCAAGACAGAAAGTCATATTGCTTTAGGATTATGGTGAATGCTAGCTGGTGGCTTCCATGTCAGTAGACTGATGAACCTGCTCCAGATGTTTGTCTAGGCTTTTTAAAGGAGTTATTTCAGATGCTGAATCTATTTGAGAGACAATGTTCAGCACCTTGGATAACTCCTTTGGATTCCCCACTGGCTTGAAAGCTATCAGCCACCACTGATTATGATTCAAGACACTGTTTAAATTTCCATTCACCATTGTTCGCTAAGGACTCTTCTAAACAATCTTCAAAATTTGGATGATGGTGGTGATGGTGATAACTTTAATTTCTGAATCCCTTTATAGCTAAAGTTCTCTGGATTATTCCCTTAACAATGGCGCATCAGTGCAAATGATTCTGAATGTAACCTCACCTCATTCTCAAGCCTGAATGCAACCCTGTTCTCTCAGCAGTCAGTCCAAAAAAAAAATCAACTGAGGATAGCCATGTTTTGTATAGGAAACAGGGGACATTAGGAAATTTTGTGAAATCTACGGACGAATAAAGTCTTCCATAGATTTCACAAAATTTCCTAATGTTCCCTGTTTCCTATGCAAAATATGGCTATCCTCAGTTGATTTTTTTTTGTCTTTAAAGTTTTTAAAAGAGATTTTCTTTATCCAGATGTGTTGGACTATAATTGTAGGATGGCATGGCCACTGTTTTCTAGGGATGATGGAAGTTATAGTCCAGCATGAAGCAGAGAAAGGGATCATCTGGGCAGTTGTTTGGGCAGTACTGGGTTGGGTAATTTTGCTGTAAAACTTTCCTAAGTTTTCTTTCTCTGAAGGAAGTGTTTTCCTCTGATGGAAGCGCAATTTTTGCTGAAGCAAGAAGCTACTTCCATTGAAGCAAATGAATTTTGGGGTCCAACCCACAGTGTTTCTACTATGTGTGGAAATGTCCTTAAGTGTAATATGATGTAATCAATGGGCAGATATGTGTGCATGTATACATAATACACACATACATATTGTAAATATATGTGGCTGACATAGGATGGAATAGGATAGCATAGGGCAGTTTTAATATAATAAAACATGCCATTTTAAAAAAATTTAAACATCCATGCCATTTTGTCTTGCTTCCTTTTGTCTTGGAATCAAAGTAATTTCATATGTATGTATGTATATATAATTTATTTAAAATATTTATATACTATTTTTTCTCCTACAATATTAAGATAATTTGTAAAATAGAATAAAATCCTAAATTGCTCCGGTTTTCTTAACTTTATAACATATCAACATGTTTGCTATACTGTTTATACCTGGCTCTTTAAAGTCTCCTTTTATAAGCCAGATCTACATCATAAGCAACAAAAATATGCATACACACTTTGTTCTTTCACTACACACCACTCCATGTTACTCAGTATTTTATTCTCATTACAATCATGCTTGTCACATGTTTTTGCCAGAGACATTCATCACCAAGGTCAAAGGGTGAATATCATGATCTATTACGCTCTGAGGAGCCTAATGAAAAGTCACGTAATTATCCAATTTTAACAGAAGAATGTAAGAGAAGAAGAGGAGGAGCAGGAAGACGCTTGCTAGAATTTAAATTGTTTTGTCTCCCTGAAGCAAAATTCAGGCTCTGATTGACAGGGCATAATGATAATTCCTATTGATATGGCGATGTTAATTGTGTGGAGATATTTAATAAGCTCCTCTATTCCTGAGGTAAAATGCCTGCTCTTAACCTGCACCTGAACCTGATTTTTGATTCAGTGTGAGGATGTGGCAAAGATACAGATAAGTGAGCACGAGTAGATTCTCAGTCTTGTGTGGCAGAATGGAAATTGGAATCTTCAAAATCTATTAAGGGAACAATTCTGCCTTTGCTCACACTTTTATAAATTATGCTTTATAGGATGCCAGGACGCAGTGTGCGAGGGAGTTTCAACTGAGGGAAATTACCATGACTTTACTATGTCTTGCAGTAGTCTATTGGTATTTCCTCCACCCACTACCCAAAGGGGAGGTTGGCAGAAAGTAGTTTATATTCTAATGGAGACATTCATACATTAGATTAAAACTGTTGTGCCTTAGTTTGCAACAGCCTAGCTGAGAGGTGTCTCAATAAAAAGGAAGAAAACCAGGAGGGAGAGGAATGGAAGAAATGACAGGCATAACCAAAAACTAAACAAGGTTAAAAGCTGCAAAAGATGAAATGAAATGCAGCTTCAGAATTCTAGCCCTTATGTAGAAGCATACAGCTTATAGCAATACAGTGAACTCTAAGAAAAAAATGACTCACTGTCTATCAATGGTGTTGCATAGATCAGGGAATCTATTTCAACATGGAACCCCCACGCTTCTCCATTATCTTCAATTCTAGAGGATAAAATTGGCCATCAGTGAGGTAAAGCGGTTAGAGTAGAGGCCTAAGACTGGGAAACACCCAGAGGTCTGAGCTTATCGTAAGGTTGTAAGTGTGGGGACATAGTTACAAACTTTATGGGTTGCACCAGCCACCCATAAGAATTGTCCTTCCCAGATGAGCTTTTCCTTCAGTTCCCAAATTTTTATCATTGCACAGAGTGAGACACTGATAGTCATAAATACCTAGAAACTCTTACATTTGTTGTCTTCTCATTACCTGTCCTCACAATATCCCTTTTGTTTGGATACGTAAACTGTATTTCTAAATGCTCACAGGAAGTTATAAATTACTACAATGCTAAACACTTTGGTATGGAGGGAAATACCAATATCACAGGGGGAGCAGAATTCTGATTTAGGGAGCCTATAGCCCACTCCTTCCAGAGCTCCTCCTCTAGCCAGTCACATTATCTCAGCTTAACCCATCTTTCAGGATTGTTATGAAGATCATAGTTCATGGGAAAGGTGGGATATAAATGCAACAAATACATAGAATTGTGCTACAGAATTCTGGATCTCAGCTGTATATTTTAAAGAACATGGCCCACAGTTTTGTGTTCCCACAATACTCTTGTGCCATGCTTAGAACACCAGGTTACAATAGACTGCAATGGAGTCTGAGTTTCTGGGAACTAAATAAAAACCCTCTGCAGAGCAAAATGTTCCCCAGTTCTGAGGTATTGCAGTCTTTCCAAGGAATACTGTAGTCCGAAGTTGAATCTTCACTCAGTGAACTACCTGAGGTACTAAGAACAAGGGCATGCCATATCAGTTATGCATAACATTGTGCTTTTAGAAAAGCAATACATTATTTTCAGTAAAAAATTTTGCCACAGGAACAAGACTGAGTAAGCTTACTTTAACATAGGGCTGGGCTGCTCTAGCTAGGCTCTATAGGAGTTACAGTCTAACAAATGTGGAGAGCTTACATTGTCTACTTCTGCTTTAGGACTGACTTGTCCTACAGAGAGGCATAAGTTCCATGGACATTTCCCAGAACTAGTGGTAGTAGTGGTGATGATGTTTGAACTATTGCTTCCAAAATCTCCTAGCCAGCATGGTTGCTACACATATAGACTGGAGCTTCTGAGTACAGTACTTCAAAAAGTAACGGCCTTTTCCATGGTTACTCTTGTGATAAAATCTTGTGACATTGAGAGAAATAAGATAGCAGTGATCAATACGATTTTTCATAGTCCTCACGATATCCCATAAACCATATGCTGTGGCAGAAAAATTCAGGAAGTTTCAGACACCAGCACATATAATAGGAAAATAAAGATATTTCTACAAGGGGAAAAAATTCTAAAAACATTTTATTGTCAATTTGTTGTCGTGTGTCTTCAAGTCATTTCTGATTTATGGTGACCCTAAGGTGAACCTATCATGGGATTTGCTTGGCAGAATTTGATCAGAAGGAGTTTGCCCTTGCATTCTTTCAAGGCCCAGAGAGTGTGACCTCCCCAAAGTCACCCAGTAGGTTTCCACAACTGAGTGGCGATTCAAACCCTGATCGCCCAGTGTCTTAGTCCAACACTCAGACCACTACATCACACTGGCTGTGCCTTTCAATAAATCCTAATAATCAGGACCAGGCTTATCATATGTAAAGTGAGGGAATTGCCTCAGGCATCAGGTGCTGGGAGGCAATGACAGGTGTCCCTTCTGAGCCTGCTAACCATTGTCTTCTTTTGGAAGACAGACCTGTGTGTCCCCTGTAGCATGCCTTGTGCTTCCTGAAGTACCCTACTGCCCTCAAGTGTACCATGTGTTGGAGAACACCATCCCATTACTAAAAGAAGAGGCTGGTGACTCCAATGTCAGTTCTCGTATCCTCAAAACAGGCTCAATACTTTGGAAAGCTCCTTTAAGATTTGTACTAAAGCTCACAACAGATTCATCATCCCACTGATTTTCGAGCCATTGATTTCCTTTGGCCATTCACTCTAAACACTAATGCTCACTATCTCTGATACTGTGCAACTCAGTGGGATGGTGAAACAGACTTGATCAAACTGCAAGGAGCCACGGATTCAACTACAGGAAAAGAGATTTCACATAAATGTCTGGAAGAACTTCCTGACAGTCCGAGCTGTTTGGCAGTGGAATATGCTGCCCCAAAGTGTGGTGGAGTCTCCTTCTTAGGAGGTTTTTAAACAGAGGCTGGATGGCCAGTTGCTGGGGGTGCTTTTAGTGTGTGTTCCTGCATGGCAGGGGGCTGGACTAAATGGCCCCTGTGATATCTTCCAACTCTACTATTCTATTATTCTATGATTCTGTGAAACTGCAAACAACTTCTGGTGGGAATAAGTTTCATTCACAGGAGAGAAGTCACTACAGCCTGCTTTGGACGCAATGAGAATATAATGCATGCAGTTAGAGTTATATACACGGACCTCAAAACTGTGAGCACCTCCCTCCCTTTTTCTTGACCAGTACAACTGTGAAATAATAATAATAATAATAATAATGTGAAATAATAATAATAATAATAATAATAATAATAATAATAATAATGTGAAATAATAACTGTGAAACAATATAAATAAAAACTGTGAAATAATAATAATCATTTTTATTGTTATTGTTTTTGTTGTTATTAACACCCTTTTCATCAAAGGGTGAAACATCAACATATACAGTAAGGCACAAAGGCAATAAACATAACATTATAACAATATATGGACTGAAATCCCCAATGCCCCACCAGTCACTACCCATCACAGCACCTGAAACACAACTGAGTGGCTTAAGATGGTGAATTGAAGAAGAAGGTCTTCAGCCCTTTACAAAAATGGATGAGATCTTCCTCCAGCCAGAGGTCCAAAGGAAGACCATTCCAGATCAGAAGTTTTTACTTCCATTTGCAATTGATCATGTTTTAATGTTACATCCATTGCCAAAACTGTAGGAAATTTTAGCTACAATTTGTTGAAACAGGCTGACACCATAAAACATTAGTGTGAAGTTGGATTGACTTTTTTCAGTATCCCATAGCTAAGATTAATTGCAGTCTGAGTGCAGACCATACCATATAGTCAAAAACAAATGCAAAAGCTTTCTTCTCATAGCCACTCTTCAGGAAGAGTAAGGAGGGGAGAGATGATGACCCCAGCATTCATTCATGTGAGGCTAAACAAATCAGGTGCACGAGGTCTTCACCTCCAACAGCAAGAGGCCACACTCGCATGTGTGAACAGGATGAGCACAGACATATACACAGATACATATGCATATGTATGTTTATACACACATACATACACACACACACACACCCCTCAGAAGCTATCTCCATCAAGAAGCGTATAAAGTTGCTCTAACAAAACAAGGAAATTTATTAACATATCAATGAGAAGGGGATAAACCTAGAATGTGTACAGTGGAAGAATTAAAGGCTGATGGGCATGAGTTAAATTGGTTCCTATGGCGACAACTAAAAGAAAGGTTTAAAATGGAACAAAAACCGTATGGATTTGAGAGAAAAGAGAATGTATTGGACTTATTGATGAAGGAAAATCAAAAGAAAAGAATTTCGAAATTCTATAAACTATTGTTGAAAAGAGAAACGGAATCAGAAGTTGTTAAAGATACAATGGTTAAATGGGCTCAGAACGTGGGACACCCGATTGAATTAGAAGTTTGGGAGAAAGTATGGAAAACTGATATAAAATTTACCCCAAACTTAAATTTAAGAGAAAACTTTTACCAAATGTTACATAGATGGTATATGATCCCAGAAAGATTGCATAAAATAACTAAAAATGGGAATGTGAAATGTTGGAAGTGTGATGAAAAGATTGGGTCCTTTTTTCATATGTGGTAGATTTGTGGAAGGGCAAGAAAGTTCTGGAAGGGGATACATGATGAAATTCAAAGAATCTGTCAAATGAACTTTGAAATGATACCGGAATTTTATTTGTTAAATATGTTAGGACAACAAAGGGAGATTAGACGTCATCAGAAGATATTGTTATAAAATAATATGGAAGCGGGGGGGAGGGTGCGATATATAATGGGGTATATCCACTCTATTTTTTATGCAACAAAACTTTTAATAAAAATATTTTGAAAAAAAGAAGCTATCTCTGTCTCATCCTCACACATTCTTTGTCCCTCATATACACCTCTCAAAAATCTTTACTGAGGTCACTGTTCACCTGCCACCAGTAAGAGCAGATAAACTGCAATGCATGCAGACTGTGGGATTCTGGGATTGACCAGCATTGTTCTCATGACTACCACCATCACAATAGCTTACTGGGAGAACTCACAGGAAAGTGGGTAGCATTCTGGTGGTTTCCAGTGTCATGCAGGGAAAAGCAGAGGTTTACATAAGGTCTCATGGCTGCAACTTACATACCTCTAGGCTAAAGGATAGTTTCACATTTGGTTCAAGCATCGTCTATGAGGGTATCTGCTCAGTAAAATGTGAGGTGGACACATTATATCTCACTGTAAGCTGTGGTCAAAGAGCTTCCTCATGCTGTTATAACCAGAAACCATAGTGAACAGAAAAAGTAAGCATTCAATAGCGTAAGCATGCAAAGTAGCCTTATATAAATGGGTGATACAATGTATTACACTAGTTTTAGATGACCTGGGGAGAAGTAAGGTTTCCTTGTTTCACAGATAATGGCTGGCATCTTGCTAGGGATATGTATCGGGATAATGCTGACCTATGTCTTTTTAAAAATTTGTTTCGGGGTGGGGTGGGGAATCCTACATTTCTCTTGTGCAATGAACCACAACCCCCTTAAAACCCACCTGCCTCATTGTGCCCTCCCCTATCATGGCCATTTAATAACTAGCAGAAAGTGAGGACAGTGGAACAGTATCTGTCAAGGTCAGAGACCTGGGCAGCGAGCCAGCCCAGAGAAGGGAGTGTGAGAGCCAGCAAAGTCCAGCCAGGAGGAGACTAGCAAGCACTTTACACAAGGGAGTTCACTTACCATAGCGTCAAGCAAAAGCTGTAGTCAGAGTTCCAAAAGCCAAGGGTCAAGAGATCACTTCAAGGTAGCAGGAACCAGGTGCTGGGAGCAAGGAATAGGCAAGAGGAGGGCTTGAAAGAAGTTTGCCACAAGCAAAGGAAAGTTTCCAGGCAGGCAGTTATATAGCCCAAGACACAGGTATGGCTAGTCACTGCTTCTTGAACTTAATCAAGGAAGCCTCCCTTTGCTCAGCTCTCTTGAGTCTCCGCCTTGTTTGTGGGCTGATTGGCACAGGCTCTAAATCATCTTCAGAATCGGACCCCTGTTGCCCTAAAAGAGCAGGCAGAGGAATGTCCAACCTGCTTGGTCCATGGCAGCAGAGGGAGCTCTTGAGCTGCAGGACTCATCTCCATCCAGAGCCACAGGGACCAACAGCTGCTGCTGGTCATCAGCAGCTCTGACAGGGGCTTCAGTTATCACAGTATCCAGCTATGTCTCTATTGTGGGACATACAATAACAAAGGCGTCCTCCAGGACTTCACAAGGGCTCTGCAGAGGTCCCAGATAATGATGTTGCCATTGTGTATCCGGTTGCAAGGACATGGATAGACATTCCTCTGCTTCTGCCCCTCCACTGGCCATAAATGGCCAAGCTGGGTGAGAAGAGCATGAGAGAAGTGGGTTTCAATTAAGTGAGATGAAGCACAGTTCCATTTGGGCAGACCTTTAGGCACCTCCCCAATGCAAGATCATTTTGAGGAAGAAAGACCTACCTAAAAATCAAAAAAGCATGATCTGAAATGCAAGGAATTTAAATAAATTTCACCCAAGTGAAGTTAAGATGGAGATCGGTTTTCATCCTTCAACTCATATTTTCAGTGGAGTAATAGTAAAGGTAGTTCTGCAGGTATGTCCTAAATTGTATTTGTTAATTCAACCCATTAAAACAAATTGGATAAAGGAGTATTGTGATCAGATCAGAAGGCTTTTAATGGTGGAATTAGCTGGCAAGCAACACACAAAATATTTGTGATGAACCTTGAGAGAAGTGCTAGGAAAAAAGGATAGGAGATACTTACATTGTTAGAGCAAAACAATGGCTTTGTAGTGAGTGGTAAGATAGTCAAGATTTGATTAATGTTAATTCTGATTAACTGAAACCATCTAGCTTTTCATTTTTTACATCCTACCTTTTAGCCAGAAATAGGATTCAAGGCATCAGAGTGATTTATTAACAAGGGGAATTTACAGTGGTGGAGCTCGGACTGTGCGGAGGGGAGCAGGAGGGGGCATGGCTATGATGGAAGGGGCATGGCCACTGTGCGTGGGGGCATGGCTAGGGCATGCGGGGTCATGGCTACGTGCCAAGATGTCCCAAAAACATTGCCGCCCAGGGCAAACCACCACCACCACCACCCTGTCCCTACACAACTGGGAATTTATCATCTTTTTATTAACACCAAAAATAGGTGACCTTGTAAAATTGGCGCTAGAATTTCTTGTTGATCCATTGTTTGCTGGCACATATTGCCTGCTCGGTCAATTCATAGTATCCTAGAGCAGATATCTGGGCTCCAGGACACTAATAGAGTCTGCCTCTGTAGACTCCATGCCACCACCACCATTGTTAACCAGGATTCTGATATGATGAGTTCTGAGCAGCCAAGATTTTAATTTTCCACAGTTTCCCTTAGTCTCAATTAACTTGTGCTGAAAATTCATTCGTACTATCCAAGAGTCCTGAACCAGGAGGCCTATAGATATATGTACGTTGAATCATCTCATGCTGTAGCACTGAAATTGTTCTAATTTGTCTAGGTTACAGCTTCCACCACAGTTCTTCCCTACAGTATCAGATTAGCTTTGAAAACACAGCACCACGGTTTGTGCTCCTGCTATGGTGACGAATGAACTACGCACACTCGCCCTATATTTCCCCAGCCATTGCTGAAATATAAAGGCAGCTGGTGACATAACTTCATATCAGATGTGGCTTATTGGTTTAGAAACTGGTCCAGATCCCAGGAAACCCATCAAGCAGAGAGCAAGAGGGCCTGACACGGATGCCTGACATCTGCAGCAGGGGGATCTGCCAATTAAGATGCAACCTCACATAGCGGTGTGAAGAGTGAATGTAAATGATCAAAAGAGAGGCGGGTGTTCTCCCATCATTCACCAGCAGCGCTTAGGCAATGGCTCCTTTGAATGCTGTTTTAGTAGTGGACTTACACAATACATCTTAAGGAACATTTATACTGTGCTCACTGTGCATTCAACTGTGGCCACTTCAAAGGTTTAGCCAAGTATTTTATGGCCATGGTAAAGGGTTCTTATTGATTTAAATTACAAGTCTGGCTCCCGTCAGCTTCACTTGAGGGCAAAAATGCAATAAAATATCCCACAGCACACAGACAGGCATATCACATTGAAAAATCTTAAGAGGTTGCTTTCACTCAAGCCACTCACAGCCATATCTATTTTTTTAAGGGCACGGTTATCTCAGAGAGCTTTTTACTCTCTTTAGCTTTAAGACTTCAATGTCTCTGAAATCCAGCATAGGCCTTTTCTGAACAGCTCAGCGTGCCAGTCAAATCCAAGTTTTGTTTTTAGTGGGGTTTCTCCCCCGCTGGACACAGACAATCATTTTGTTTTTCCTAAGGACAATGATATTTTGGCAACTGCTCCTCTAGAGATAAAAGGTTTGGCTGTAAAGCTATCTGCATATAAAACAAGCCAAATCCAAATGAATTCACAAAGAAGAGTCATTGACTGGTCTGTTCTGTTGTGTGGAAACTATTCCATTCCACGAGGGAATTATCCGTTATCAAGCAGAACTCCATTTGAGAGACCATAGGAAAATGTTTTATATTAGAAGGTTAGGCGAAATAGGGTTGCTGTCAATCTGAAACATTGTTTATTGTTTTCTCGGCACGGCTGCATTATAATAATACAGTTGCAAAGGAAGTTCCTGTACTGATGGAATATTAAGAAAAACCACAGGCAATCTATGTGTGTACTTCATAAGCAGGTTCTTTATAATAATTTACCTACCATGTACCCTGGCTGGAGATAACCTCTGGGCACATAGAGAAAACAGCAAATGACTATTATGTATCTGACATTTGAAATAACATGTTTCTGGAGGGCTGGCATTACAAGAGTCATTTCACTTCAAAATGTTATTCCTAATGTAATTTTTTTAAATTCATAAGCGGCACTCGCTTGAATTCAGTGCAGCACTAAAGTCATTCAGAAGACAAGAGGTCAAATTCATTTCATTTCTTTTATGTTTTCTTCTCTCTGCTAGATGAAATAAATGATTAAGCCTAGAACACTTGGCAGTTCAGTGAATGTGCTCGCTAGTACCATTACAAGATCGATTTTCTCAATCCGGGAGTCTTTCTAGGGTGCACATTGCTTAGCTGACATCTGTCGTGGTTGTCATGGCAGCACCCTCTCCAGCATAGTGAGAGGTCAGGGCTGACAGGGGAGGCCTCGCCAGTTTTACCCTAGTCACTTCAAGGTTAACAGCCAATGGACCAAAGAAATAGGCAATTATAGTACAGTCAATTCCGGTTAAGGAAATATCTGAGAAGTAAATATATCTGATAAGTGAATGAAAATGAAACAGCCAATGCTATTTATGTAGGTCTGCATTATCATCAGCATCCCCAAGTTTGGGCTTAATTGCTTCTAAATGCAATTTCAATATTAACCTTTCAGCAACAGCAAAAAAAACAAAACAAAAACAAGAAAACTACCACTAATTCTGCCACCCACAAAACTTATTGTGGCACTAAAAACTGAGAATTGTGTCATATGCTTTGAACTCTGTCAGAATCGCTGAGCCTTTTTCATGGAGCAGGAGTTTGTAAGGGAAGCCACCTTTGTACATAAAGAAAAATCTCAGAAATTTACCGTACTCTCAACTCTGTGGGAGGTAGAGTCTCACAGGGTGGTCTGTTTTGTGTGGGGACAACTGCATATTAAACAAACTGATATCAAAGTTTACTACTTTGCTGCCCCAATAATGAATTAAGAGTGGATATTCATGTACGAACATGGGAAGCTATCATACAACAAATCAACACCATTGGCTGATCTAGTTTATACTCCGTCTGCCACAGGCAGGTAGAAGATAGATCTGCATCTGTTGGTGGAACTCACAGTCATCTGCAATAAATTTACAAGGGGTTCTTATTTAGGTCATTTCCACACTAAACAGTTATAGTGCTATTATTCCACTTTCAACATCCTGTGGAATCCTGGGATTTGCAGTTTAGGGAGAGGCACTTAGAATTCTCAGTCAGAGAGCTCTTTGGCCTCAGTAAACTACAACCCCAGAATTCCATAGGATGTTAAAAGTGGGGTGATAGCACTATAACAGTGTAGTGCAGAAATGGCCTCAGTTAAGTGAGTAGCCACAAAATGATTTCTCTGTACCCAAAATTGTATTGCAGAAATGATGAAATGTTGTGGTAACCTCGAGTTGATTTTTGTGTGGACAGACTATGAGCTCTGTTGGGTTCTGGTACTCTAAACAAATTTCTAAGCTCAGAATTCTTTTGTTGTAAATATAAGGCTTTTGTGCTATGTCCTTGGTAATTATTATTAGTGTTAATATTCATATCAGCGTTAGTGTTACTATTAGTAGTAGTAGTAGTATTTAGATCCCAGAAGTCTAAAATCTTCCCACCTTTGGTAGATACAGATTGCCAGTGCCTCTCCAGGGTTCAGAAAGGAGATACTTGGAGATGTTATGGACTGAACCCGACCTTTTGGATGGGAAAGGAGGAATTCTGTTACAGAACCGTAGCCCTGCCAGAGAAACACTGATCCATTCAGTTTAATTTATAGATGCTGTGATCAATTTGAATTGACTGTTAAATCAGCACAAACATTAGCAAATGTGCATATTTACTTGATTCTCCAAATTGGTGTTCATAAACTAATAGTGTCAAAAGAGGATGGTGAGCATTTCCCAATACGAGTGGCTATCCATGCTTGTACTTTTTCTCCGAGTAGCTTCAGATGTTGAATGCTGATCTATAACTCTAGCTGAAATAAACAGGATTGGCAAAAGGCCCAGTAAAACATGTATAGTCATGCAGATTATATATGGCATGATGTTGTTTTGAAAGTAATGACCTCTCTGTCATACAAATATCAACTAATATTTTTGTAGGAGCACAAAATGTTACTTTACTTGATGACTTGGAGTGTAAGGCCAACAGTGAAATTGGAGTGTGATATGGACCCAGTACAGAGTTGTATCTCAAACTTCTTTTTAAAAGCTTGGGAACCTTAATCTCTCTCCAAATTTCTCTAGAATTGCTCTTTGACTATTACAGGAGCCTCTGCCCCTTACTTTGTCTTGGTCACCATTTTATCCTTGCTATTAACATATCAAATATATTATGCTCCCTTATGCTTGAGGTGGCAGATGTTGTTGTTCTGCACCTCCTATTAGCCCTAGTTGGCCTAGCTAATAGTGAGGGATATTGGGCACAAGAGCCCAATCATATCTGAAGGTCACACATTTCCCACCCCTGTCCTAGGTTATACAAGTTGCACTGGCTGCCTTTCCTTTTCAGATAAGTCAAAGTTCTACTTATGGTTGATAAAGCTAAAAAGGCTTAGGACTGGGTTACTGAAAGAACAATTTCTCCCATGTGAGTTTGCTCATGTTACTGCAGGTTAGGCCTCCTTGGAGATAGCATAAAGATATCATTTTGATATCAATAATTTGGCTCTCTTCTACCACCCCTCTCCACGTGTTTGTGAGGCCCCCAGACAAGCACAGAACTAGGCTTGGCCATCAAACGCTCCAATATCTCAACACAATACTGGTAGACCAGAAATAGCCAGATCACCGCTTTAGGAGACCTTTCTGTGAACACCCTTATTATGTATGCACGCTGTTTACAAAGGACTCCCTGCCCCAAGCAGGCAACTTGGCAAGCTGAATACTCAACTGCCAAGCACTGAGCATTTGCATACTGTCTACCTCTTTGTCAATTCAGACTTAACTCAATCATGCTAAATTCTGACCTTTCCAAAGCTTTGTCTCGCGCCCAAAACTCATTGTTTTCCCCAAGTACGGAATAGCCTGCAGTTACATTTCTCCCTATAAAAACCCCTGATTCTGAGACCTTCCTCGGATCGCTCCTGAGTTCCAGACCGCCTTGCTGCCACTTTGCTTGGCGAGCTTCCCCTCAGCTACACGTGCTGAGCCACATCGAACCTCAGCATCGCTTTCTATTCTTCCAGGCTTCAGGACAGGTTTTGTATCACCCAATTCAACAATCCCTCTCAAAATCCCTCTATATCACTCCAACTTTTACTTTCCTTAGTTACTTGTGTGATTGTGTGTGCTGCATACACTGTGTGTCTGTATTTAATAAAAACCTCAATTATTCTTAAACTTGGTGTGCTCCTTGGCTTGGCCTGACCCTGTAAACACTGGGTAAAAGATTCCACTGCGTTGCCCTGCCTCTCGCATTGCTAACTTGTGCTCTAGCTAATTTCACCAACCTTAGTTAATGGAGAGCGCATATAGGTGTCCCTCCTGGGACCCCCAGTAAACAGGGTAACACTCAGAAGCGGAGATCTTTTAGACTGGCCTTTCATCTCACATGTTTTTGATAATTTAAAAAATAGCCCCCTTTTTAGTGGTTGCACCCAGACCTAGTAAGGGAGCAGAGTTTGGAAACTGTGGACTACAGCTCCAGGAATCTCCTGACCAGCATGAGCTGAGCTCTCAAGAAGTAATTTCATCAAGATTTGCAAGGGAGGCTCATTTAGTTTCCTCATAGCCAAGAATCACAGAACCACAAAAACACAGAGTTGGAAAAGACTCCAAGAGCCATCTAAGCCAACACCTTTCTGCCAGTGCTGGAAATCTACTCTTAAAGCATCCGTGAGAGGGGGCCTTCCCATCTCTGTTTAAAAACCTCCAACAAAAGAGTGGCCACCATCTCCCAGGGGCATCTGTTCCACTGTCAAATAAATGGCATTTTGCCCTGCCTGAGAAAATGACCTCCTTCCTCATCCAAAATTCCCCTCTTGATTTTCCCTGGTCAGCTTCAACACAGAGCAGTGTAGGACATACTGACTTCAGCGGATCCCCACATGAGAGGCAATGGACAAGAGTTTGGCCTATGGAACTAATTTGTAGTTCAAGATTTTCTGCATTTTAGCCTGTATTTTTATCTAATTATGCTTTTAAATGGATGCCTTCTTTTACTGCTCTTCTTTTAATTCTTTTAATATAGATTTATTGTGTTGGAGTATATTATGTTATGTAGATTAGTGATATTTAAAAATTAGGAATGTAATTATTATTGATTGGCTTTGTTTATGAGAAAACAGAATATATATGTCACAAGTAAATAGACACAAGGCTTTTCCAGACTGGTCTAAAGAACTAGGTGTCCTAATAATATAGCCCCTTGGCTTTTGTCAGGTTTTACTGACAGCTATTTCTTCTGCATCCAGCCATTCTTTTTTGGAGCTGTTTGTAGCAATTTTCATGGAATTTGCCCTAATCATCTACCAAAGGTTTCAATTTGTTTTGTTTTTTTAACACAATTAAAACTAGGACTTGCTGGGATTCTCCTATGGTTCTCTTCTTTTCCTTTTTTTTTAAACTGTTTTTAGAGTTATAGCGCTATGTTGCAAAAATGCCATTTCACTGAATTACTGATACACAGATGCACAAATACACTATAATTCTTAAGGAAACACATGCTTAAAAAATAAACCATGATCCTGTTTAAAAACACCTTTGGAAGAGCTCTAGAGAAGACATTGCTACACCACCACCACAAAGAAAGGAACGAGTGGAAGTGGAGGCAACAAAAACTAGCAAAACTCAACCAAAAAATCCTAAGGAACTATATTGTGGGAACTCATGCTTCTTTAGACCAGTTTGTAAGAGCCCATCAGTTGCATATTTTAACAGTAAGAGACACTGAGACTTTGGAAAGCAAGACAGAAACCACGAACCTCTTGACGGTGCATAGGAACCAACACAAGAGTACAAGGAACACTGAAGACCTTTCCCAATCAAACTAAAATCTATTCTCCATCTATGTTTTACAGTTACATTAGTATTAAGTGCATTCAGTGGCCAATGCATGCAAAACAATGCAAATGCACCCACTGTATAAATACCACAAAGACAGTCTATAAATACCACTATAGACAGTCTATACTGCCTTTTTTTTTTTAAGAGAAAAAAGAAGCAAAAGCTGCCTTTGCTTTTCAACTGTAGTTGTCACTTAAGTATGGTAGATATTATTTTAATTGATATCCTTGGAAAGAGATTAGAAAAATGAAAGGAAGAACAAAGATATAAAGGTTTCCAATTACAAACAGCATATTTCAAGAATTCAGCCCTGACAATGTCTACTTGCAGTGCCTTGAAGTTCATTATGGCAGATATATTCTTATTACCCAGCCTTGATTAAATTCACTTTCAGGAAATAAACTAACCACCCATTGCCTGGGGTAAGAATAAAACTCCTTCTCTGAATAAGTTATTTCATAATTATTCATTACTGGTTTGGGTTGTAACTTTTTCTGAGGCAGTGGGCACTGATGATGGGTTCAGATTGACTTAGATGAAACCTCACAGTGATACAGTAGTTTTATTCATACGAATTATAAAAATATACACATACATGATAAAAATATGCATGCAAGTGACAAAATACGTTCTTTACACAAATTTTCACCACCAGTCATGGATATCAGCACTGTTGGGCTTGTTAAACAGAAGAAACTACAGTACAGTACAGTATGTACATATGATTTTTTTTCATCAAGAAAGAGAAAAAAAGCTCCACTGTTCACTTGTGATCAGCCATATTGAGTGCAATCCACTGGCCATGTATTATGGTTAAATGATGATATACTCGTTTTTATAGAATCTGGAACCCAGCTTTAAAAAGGGAAATTTATCAAATTCCTTGTGGTCCAACTTATGTTACAGGGGGTCCATATTTGGTTTGAGTAATCCCAGGAACCAACCTGACTCGATTGGGTCAGTGGTCCATCACAAGGCTGTAGTTACTTCTCAAAGCATTTTTTTTAAATTATGCACCATGATTAAGATATTAATACAGAAATCCAGCTCCTATTAATTAACCCAGAAGACTAATTGCTGGTTCCACAACTTTGAAAGTTACTTTTTAAAAAGCAATTTGTTCTTATTACTCGTGCCAATGTTTGAAAAGCAACTTGCTGTTAATATTCATAGTTTGTGCAGTATTGAAGCAGTAATTCATTACATTAGGTAGTGTGCTGCTCATTGCTTTTCCATCACCATCTGTTTTTTTTTAAAGAAGCTTTAAAATTGATAAGAATATAACAGAAAACATGAAAAAGTTATTTCCTAGCTCTGGCTGTTGCTTACAGATTTCAGATTACTTCTAGCAGTTGATTAACAAATTAAAGTTAACACTTTGGATCCTAAGAAACACAGGTCTCCAACAAATTATTAAAACAGAAACCAGTGTGAGTTCAGCCCTGCTCTGATAATTTAGTTAAGATGGCCACAGTGTGCTTGCACCTGCCAGTACTGTATGCTCAGTAAAGTAAGACTGTACAGTGATTCAAGCCCTATAAAACACACAGCCGCTATTCAGCTCCTTCACCATTCATGACATCATACCCACACAATTTCCCTAAGACAAGCACAAATCAGGATGCTTTGCTGGCAACACGTATTTCCTCCACTGCCAAAGAAAATGGCCAGGAAGTGTTAGAAAAATTGGGAGCATCAGGCTTCCTCATAAAGATTTCAACCTTGATGCTGCAGGTCATTTGTTTTGATTGCTCCAGACCTGTGTACAGTTGATTTATTCCATAACATTCAGTACTTATGTTTAAATAATTTCAATTAGAAATTACGGAGACAGTAAGAAAAACAAACCAATTAAATAAACCATGTGACAAGAGACTCCAAAGCCTCCCATTCAAACCTCTCATTGCTGCCAATAACAATCAGCCATCCAGGTGTGCTCATACTACTATTCCTTCTCTGTCTCTGAACCATGACTGACCTCTAGCAGTGATGTCCAGTTTTGACTAAAGAGAAACCAGGTAACTGCCACTGCTGAGTTAGTGTCACAGATGCCAGCTATTTGTTGCCCAGTACAGAGTGCTGAGCTAGCAGGAGGCCATTCACAATCAATAATGCTTGTCTTTTCAGGGTAGAGCAGAAACAGAGTCAAGAATGGGTCCAAAGGTCCAGGAATCCAGCAAGCAACCCAGTCAAACAGTCAGAGGTCAGAAAATCCAGGCAGGCAATAAGCATGGAATCTAGAGTATGCAATGCAAGGGCTGGCAAACACATGAGTTGCTTTTGGCATCAAGCCACCACCCTTTGCCTTCCTTAAAAAGGCTGGAGCCAGCTGGCTCTTACATCAGTCTTATTAGTTCCTGGTGCACTTACATCTATTTATCCTCCTTTGAGGCTGCTGTTCACCTGAGGAGGCCAAGTCCTGGCCCATGACACTCAGACATTTTCCTGAGACACTGGAAAGCTATAGCAAGTCCATGCAGTGAATACTAGTTGTCCTATCTCAGTTCCAGCACAGCTGATAAATTAAACAAAACAAACTGAATATCTCCCAGCTTGTTACTTACTTCCAGGCAGTAAGCATGGAGTCCTAAACAAAGTCCAGCAAGGTTTCACAGCAAGGGAGCATCCAAGGTCAATCCAAGCATTCCTCAAGGCATCTAGCAAGGTAACAGGTCTGACAACTCCTGGAGAGGAAGGACGCCAGCTAAATAGATCCCAAGCCTAGTGCAGCTGAGACTTGATTGATTGTTGTTGGTTATAAATCCTGAGAGAGCAATGCTGGCTCTCTCTTTGCTGCCTGTGCACTGCAAAGCTGGGTCGAGGCAAGTGTTCCTCTATATCTGAAGAGGCAGGACTCTCTGTTGGAACTGGCACTGCCCCTTGTTCTGTTTCCGACACTGTAAACTCTCTCTGTATATGCCCTCTGTTTCAGACTCTGAGTCAGAGTCCATGATCTGAAAATAGGGCATGACACTAGTATAAACAGATGAATCAACAGCCTCAAGCAAAGGGCTACCTCAACCATTAGGCAGAGTAAGACAGCTGACTGGGGCAACAGACACTAGGGTGGGGGATGGAGACCAATGGCAAAGTGTTGGGGAACAGAGCCAAGTGTTCCAGGTAACCTGTCCTGACCCCTCTAAGCTATCTAGTTGTGCTCAGGTGCAACTGGGGATGCTTTCCTACCCCCATTGTTGAAGTAAGAGTCAAGAGTCAAGCTGGCCAGCTTCTGTTTGTGAGATTTGAGAACACCTTCACAGGCAGCAAAATGTCTTAGTCTAGACCTGCCTCAAAGAAAAGAGAAAAGGAATTCAAAGATGATATTCAAACTTTTATTACGTAAATCCAGCACATTTCCGTTCATTTATACTCTCGCTTGGAGATTGTTCTATATTTCAAAAGCAAGTAGCTCTCTCAGATGAATGCTTTCTCCCATGGGAGAAACTTGTTCTTGAAATATGGTAGAAAAGTCTCTTAGAAAGAGCTTGCATGACTTTAAATGCATTGGATTTACATAATAAACATTTTTTGTTAGTAGCTTTGAACTTTTCAGTAAAAGGCAGTTTCTTATATTCTTGGATTCCCCATGTTGTTCCATCTGTTTCATAAGCCTCTGACAAGCCTTTTTTGACATCTTGTTCAATCCGTTATTTCCACCATTGATACTATTTTCTAAGGAAGGCAATGTGGTGTGGTGGTTTGAACACTGGATTATGATTTTGCACACCAGGATTTGAATCCCAATTTGGCCATGGAAACCCACTGGGCGACCTTGAGCAAATCACACTCTTAGCCTCAGAGGAAGGTGAAGGCAAATTCCCTCTGAACAAATCTTGCCAAGAAAAACCTGTGATAGGTTCACCTTAGAGTTGTAGTAAGTCCGAAATGACTTGGAAGCACAACAACATCTGGAATTAAAATCTGCAATGTGTGAAACTTTCCTAAGTGTGATGATTTCCAGATAACTACTTTTTGTGCTGTAAATCTACTATTTTATCAACTTTTATGCTGCTTTTATTAACAGTTCTTGCAGCCCATATGCGTTTTATCTCTATTAGCAAAGCTCTAGATGTTTATGGGTTTAGTTTTCAGACTAGTTTTGTTATTTTTATTATTGGATCATGAGCTGCCTTTCAGTTTTTGATAAGTGAGAAGGCCACAAATGAATATTTAGAATAAATCAATAAAATAAATGTACAATTCATTTGTTGCATGGGAACCAGAAGTTTTACTTCAAGGTACCTGTCCTGTTCCCACTACTGAGGTCACAGAAGGAACAGTTTGGAGGCAATCAGTTTTGATTATGAAAATAGCACAGATGGGTTGACCCTCATCATTGCTTTGGGAAAACAGTACATGTGCAGCTTCCAATGCCTGCATTTCATTATGAGAGGCAAATCCAGGAAGCTCCAATCACATATTCCCAATATAACATATAGTGTGTTGGTTGTGAGAGCTATCTAAGTCTCTGTTACCCCATCACTCACTCAACTCATTTCTGTCTTATGCTAACCCTAGAGCTAACCTATCATGGGAGTTTCTGGGGCTGGGATTGTGTGATATGCCCACGGTCACGCAGTGGTTTTCCATGGCTGAGTGGGGAACCGAACCCTGGTCTCTAGGGCTGTAACACGACATTCAAACCACTACACCATGCTGGCTTTCATAGCCCACCTTTTTCTCCACACTGGGATTCAAAGGAGCTTGTTCCCATGAGTTTTCTGACAAGAGCAACACACTTTTCTATGTCATCTGGCTAGCTATTTAAAAGGCTTTTTTCTTAATCATCATCCATTTTTTTTAATGCAGTGTTTTTTAAAATGATGTTTCCTTTTTTCTCCTTTTTTCACCTCAGGTAAGAAAAAAAAACCCTCTGCTTTCTCACAATCTCCATCTCCACTATTAAACCACCATTTGATTTTCAGGACTTGCTCACTCTCTCACTGGACAAAATTACATGTAATATCAAACACATTGCCTGCAGTTGCATGGATCTTTTTTTATAATTAGAAAAAGAGAAACTACAGAGGTGAGATGATTGAGATCAGGACCACAGCATATGAAGGGGTAATAGAACTGTTTCCTCCCACACCCAGGATGATTTTCCAAAAAATGTTTGTTTATGTGCAGTTGGACATAAAATATCCAGTGGGGAAAAAAATGAAGTTTGAAAACTACAGTATGTACAGTTGAGAAAATGAGACAGAAATTAGACACATTTACAGTTTATCAATCACTTAGTGGCCATTTCTGCATGACGGGGCTGTCCCACTATAGGGACAGGATGGCAGCAGTTGGCTGGTCGTTCTCCCACATGATGTTGTTGCCGGCCTGCTGCCATCCCATCCTCATGCATTGCACTCATGGGGTATTTGCTAAATGGATAAAATCTATTTAGTGCTTGCAATCATACGACGCTCCTGTACCTACCTGTCCTGCTGAAGGGCAGGAAGCACAATGGTGATGCTTCCTTTCCCAGCACAGCCTGGGAAAGTGCATGGTTGCACTGCAGAAGTAAAAGGTGTGGCCATTGCATTCCCTTCCACAGGGACGCAATCTCAGGTGGACCGGAGCATTCCTGTCATGCTCCCTTCCCTCCCGGAAATGCAATGGGATAACTCACATGAGCCCTGTCGTGTGGAAATGGCTAGTGTTTATTAGGCAATCTTAGTGAACTCAAGAGAAGCTCAGCTTTGGAAAGGTAGAGTTTTTCTCTTCTTTTTCTTTTTTCCAGTACAAGTCTGATGAGACTACATGAGTAGTTCTTACTCTTGTGTGTCACTGTGTTGGGATTCACCTTGTTCACAACGCATGGTATAGTCCTACTATTCAGTGAACTAAGACAGATTTATACATACATTACAGTGGGTAAGAGCTACCGATCCCTGTGTAAAAACTGCCACTGAATAAAGGAATAAATATGCTTTGAGTTTGTTTGGCTTTTGTTTTTAAAAAAAGTTTGGGACAATTAGTGCAGCTGGAATATCTGCTTAAAAATAAATACCTTGCTCACTCCACAGTCCCACCAAAAATGCCCTCACCGAGAAAACTGAACCCACATTCCTCACTGAAGTCATGGAGAGAGGAGGAGATAATCTAAGACCAGGTCCAGCCACATCTTACGGCAAAATAAGGTACCGTACTGGCTTAGAAGAGAGATGCTGCCACCCTCCCTGATGCCTTTCACACTACACAATTATATGCACTTATTCCATTTTAATTGTCCTTGGAACTTTCTATGGAATCCCTGCAGTTGCAACTTAGTGAGGCACTGAGAGCATCTCTACTGCCTCATTAAACGACAAACCCTAGGATTCCATAGGATGAAGCCAAGGTAGGTAAAGTGGAATCACAGTGATAAACATGATAGCCATGTTTAAATATTTGAAGGGATGCCACATAGAGGAAGGAGAGGGCTTGTTTTCTGCTGCTCCAGAGATCAGGACAAGGAGCAATGGATTCAAGCTGCAGGAAAGGAGATTCCACCTGAACCTCAGGAAGAACTTCCTGACAGTCAGGGCTGTCCGGCAGTGGAATATGCTGCCTCGGATTGTAGTGGAGTCTCCTTCCTTGGAGGTTTTTAAGCAGAGGCTTGATGGTCATCTGTCGGGATTGCTTTGAGGGTGTTCCTGCATGGCAGGGGGTTGGACTGGATGGCCTGTGTGGTCTCTTCCAACTCTAGATTTCTATGATTCTATGATTCTATAGTGCTTATAATTGTGCATTGTGAAAGGGCCCTTGGACATTCCCCTGGAACTTCTCATCCCACTGTTCCCACTGTCCTGAACTTGTGCCATAGCAACAGTGTTTTCTTGGTATCAAGAGCTGGAGGATATTCATTTTTGAATGACAGCTCTCAGAATTCCCCTCAGGCACAGTGGACATACTTGATGGAAGATTCTAGGAGATTCTAGGACTTTTCCAAGCCCTGTTTCTAGATGGAGAGGCTATTTGTCTCACCAGTTTGCGTCATCTTCTCCTGATGATCCAGAACTGGGAAATGTCACTTTACAAAAAAGTTATTCCATGGTCATATTGGCTGAGGGATTCTGGAAGTTTTAGACCATGGAAGTTTTAGTCCAAAAACAGTTTGACTTTTCTAAGTGCTGCACAGATCTCAGCACTGGAAAAGGCCTCTGTTCAGATCAGCAGGAAGGGATACAGTCAGCCCTGGTTATGTCTTTCAGATGACTTTATGCTACTTGCCGGCATGGCTGTTCTTGCTAAGATGTGTTAGAAGGGAAAAGAAGCAGGCACCAGATAAAGCAGCACTGGGGTATTGGCGGGCTGAGCTGTATATGCCACACAGCCCCCTGTCCTTTTATTTGCTCTCAGCAAACCTACTCTCCTCAGATGCAAGAGGCGAACATTTCCTTCCAGCTTCTATACACAGAATGAGAGGTGGGAAGATGCAAGGATAGGAAAGTTAGTAGGAAAGGGCTAATACATTTAACTCATCATTAATAACATTTTTTTAAAAAAATCTAATTCAATTACAATTATGTTGAAGGGTAGAAATTAACTATTAGGCTTATGTTAATTTGCATTTAAGTGTGCCTACACTAAAAACCTTACCACAATGAAGCTGGAAAAATGCCATCCAAGATTTTATTTCCCCTTTTACTCTTTTATCTTCCTCTTTGGAAGATGGGAGAGAAGTAAACACCTGCATGAATATTTTAGAACCCCATTTCTCATCCACCCCAGCAAAAATACTTGCTTAAGGCTGTTGGTTCATCTGTTTAACTCAGTATTTGCTGCCTGGACTACCTATAGCTTTCCAGTATGCTTTCCCTTTCTGCCTCCCTTGTAATCTCATCTCCTTACCTTCTCCCTATCTTGATTATACTTTTGTGTACACCACAACCATAGCAAAGGTCTCAGAATTAAGTTTCAAAATCAAGTTCCCTGAAACAGGATGAGGATCCTCTATGCAGTGGCTGGTATTCAACACAAATGGATAAATTGGATGCAAAGACCATCCCATTCTAAACTGCCTTTAATACTTGTTGATTTAAAAGGAAAAACAAGAAGTGGTTTTGCAAAACTCCAAGGGAATTAGGATTAGGGTAAATTGACAGGTGACTTGAAGGTTCGCTCGCTCTCTCTCTCACACACACACACACACAAATGCATACACAGACAAAGAACTAGCTGGAAGTGTAGAATTTGTTAGCTCATTAACACTGCCCTTCCTCGCCTCCAAAAGTTCTTATTTACCAAAGCATTTTGTTACAAGGAATATGTTACTTCCACAGTCTTATAAAGAACCAGTTGGGAAGGGTAAAATTTGTTGGCTCTTTAGCATTGTGGCTAATTTATAACTTAATAACTTAATTCTGGCATACTAAAATTCCAGTTTAAGTCAATCCATTTAGTTATTTTACATTCCTTCTTTCTGTCAGAAAATTTCCTAACTAGTTTAATTTGTTTGTTCCTATCCCTGAGTTGGTGTCATCTTGTCCTTCCTCTGAGGAAGTTAAGAATCAGAGGCAGATTTTATTTTATTTAAAGCAGGGTCTCTGAAACTATGGGAACTTCAGTTTGTCAGACTTGGTCATACTTAAAACAGACACATTGAAATCAGAGACTTTAATGCTAGTCATGGTTTGGTTAAATCCAACTGATTGCAAAGGGTCTATACCCCTGGTACAACTATATTTTGAGGTCACCCACAATGTCTTGAGAGGCAGTTCTAAAGCATCATTCCAGATAACCCCATAGATAGAAAAACATTGTTTTCTACCTTTTCTTCCAGCTCTGCTTCCCCTTTCTTTTCAGGTGGCATGAGGAAGGTGTGACTCCAAAAAGGAGGCAGCAGTAGAAAGCTAAAACAACAAACAAAATTCAGTAAAAGAACATGACTGCAAAAAAACAAAAAACAAAACAAAACAAAAAAGATATGAGTAAACTGCATAATTGCAAAAACTATGATCCAAAAACCCTAGTCCACAAAAACAACAACAACACTAAATTAATTTTTATTATTATGTATTTGTATCCCGTCTCTCCATATGGATCGAGGCAGTGAACAACTTACAAATTAACACAAAAATATTGAATGAACACACAAAAAATGTATACACAGGTGTAAATATGAAGAATACACATACAATGCCAAAATATGTTCAGGGCGTATGGAAGAACATGCTACAAAATGGCTAACCAAACACAGGAATGAAGAATATTGTACCCAAAGTTGACTCAATTAGATGTCAATGAAGTTAAGAGGTAGGTGGAATAAATAGGACTTCTAGATATTATCCTGGGGAAGTGTGGACAGCGTTCCCCATCATCTCTCACCTTTGGTTATGCTGACTAGGGCTAGTGAGAGCTGTAGTACAAGAACATCTGGAGGATCACCCAGTTGTTACTTTGGCCCAGACCTACCCGGTGATAGCACTCGATATTGTTTTGATATCAAAACCATTCGGCCTTCCTCTGCCACCCCGCTCCACGTGTTTGTGACACCTCCAGACAAGCACGTAAACAGGCGCAGCCGGTAATTGTTGGACATTCCATTCTCCACCTAGGCAGGCAGAACAAAGCCACTCCATTGCTTCAGGGACCTCTCCTGCAAACACCTTTTTGCTTAAGCGCGACACTAAGAAAGGCGCTCGGCTCTGGGCCGATAGTCTTACAAGCCAAACTGAGCACCTTGCATTTGCATACTGGCTACACTATTGTTAAATCAGCGCTAAGCCGATCATGTTAAACTTGACCTTTACCAAAGCTTTGTCCCGCTCCAAACTCGCATTGTTCTCACCGAGTAAGGCATGGCCTGCAGCCACAATTCACCCTATAACCCCCCCCCCGATTCCGAGTCCACCTCGGATCGCTCTGGACTTCCATCCTGCCTTGCTGCCGCTTTGTCTGGCGAGCCATCCCCTCAGTACCACGTACTGAGACTCCATATCCATGAACTCAATCTTCAAAATTCTTCAGGACTACGAGACAGCTGTTGTATCACCCATTTTCCCCTGAAAATCCCTATATCCCACTTTTCCGTTAGCCGTCTGATTCTGGTGTCTTTATTGTTTGTTTGCCTTTCAATAAAACATCGTTTTTTGCTATTTTAAAACTGTCTGACTGCTTGACTGACCTGACCTCGTAGACACTGGGTTGCAAGATCCTGCTAAGTTACCCTGCCTCTCGCTAGCTTTAGTAAGTGCTCCAGCTAATTTTCCCCAAATCGTTGTGTTTGCTGTTTGGTTATTTGGGCGCCCCTCCCAGGACCCCCAGAGAACAGGCTAACACAGTCCTCAGCCTTGCTCTACCATTTTTTTATTTTTATTCATTCATTTATTTATTTATTAACATTGGAGTATGCAGAAAGCTGCACACTCCAATGTGTACCAGAAACTGCATGTAAAAGGGCTGGAGGTTTTCTTTCTCATGCCAAACATGAGTTACAGATATGGTTTTGTTTTTTCTTTCCTTCTAGCTATCATGGCACATTTCTTCCCTTTCTTTAACTCTCTGAGAAAGGTGTATGTAATTACTGCAGCAGTTTACCTCCCCAGTGCAAGAGCAATTTCTGTTCCAGCAGTTTGTGAACCAAGGCCCCCATTCTGGATTTGACTCTCCTATGGAGCCTTTCTCCCTTCTCAACTGCCCTCCTTCTCCCAGAAGACCCAACTCAGCAGAACAGGGATTGCTCCTCCAACAGCTGCAACATGAAAAAGGCTTATTTACATAAATGGAAGCATTCAGCCTCTAATAGGCAAAGCAAAGAAAGCGGAGGGAGACTTGTGAATAGAACGGAATAGAAAAAGGATTGGGGGACAAGAAAGCAAGAGGAGGGATGAGGGTGAATTCAAATGGGGTGGGGAAAGGAGACTGTAGATGCTATGTATCTCCTCCCATTCTTTTGTATTCATCTCTACCCCTTCTCTTGTTTTCTTGTCCTCCAGCATTTTTTTCCGGCAAAGCCACCTCTGAATATTTCTTGCCTAAGAAAACCCTATGAAATTCATGGGATTGCCATAAGCCAACAGGCAACTTGATGGCATGGACAAAAGTGGTAGGGAATCTTAGATTATGTCATGTAACACAGTTTTGGGAGTGATCCTAAGCAGGCCTGGCTGTTATGGGAACCTGTCTGTAACCGCTAATATTCTATTCTTAAAGGAACAAATACATAAACACAAAAGAGGTGGAGCTTAAAATAGATACCTTTGTAGATTAAAACTGTCAGAATCCACACACACACCTCCACACACACACCAGATTTTGAGACTTGTAAAACTTTTCCAAGCTCTGAAAAGAGGGTCTCAGATTTTGTTCCTTTTCTGATTTTATACTGAGCCACATCCAGACTGTAAACTGACCTGAGGAGATGGTACAAAAGGTCTCTGGTCATTTCTGGAGCTGACAGAAAATATTCTGAGATAAACAGGCATACATAGGCCCTTTCCACACGAGGTGAGTAAATCGCTCCGTGCCGTTACTTACCGGCTCTTCTTGGGTACGAAGTAACGCACACTGTCCCTTGAGCCCTTCCGCAGGGCTCCTCCATTGGTGCAGGGCAAACTGGAGCAGTGTGAGGTCTGTAGATCCGCACTGCTCCGGCTTAAAATGGTGGCTTCCTGTGGCTTCCGGGATCTGCACAGGTAAGTAGGAATGCAATGGCGCGTTCCAGAAAATGTAAAGACCTGGTTTTTCCGGTCTTTACTTAGCACAGGGGAGGACCACTTGGGGGCAGGTTGGATCGGACTGAGGTGTGGAACTAAGTTAAATAGTCTGCACCTAGTCCGATCCAAGGTGTGGACAACCTCCGGGCCAGGACACCTTGGCCTGTTTTAACTGCCTCGTGCAGAAAGGGCCATAGACGTCTAAAATAAAATCAGAAAGAAAGGGAACAAAATCTGGGACTTTCTCATCTCAGTCTGGATGCAGTCAAAATGATAGAGAATGAATATTGGATGTTGTTATCTTCACCCATAGAATCATAGAGTTAGAAGGGGCCTCATGTGCTATCAGATCCGACTCTCCCTGCTCAATGCAGAATCTCCAACTAAAGTATTCCCAGCAAGTAGCTATCTAGTCCTTTTTTGAAGACATCCAGAGAAGAAGACCCCACCAACTCTCTAGGCAATTGGTTCCATTGCCAAACTGCTCTTACTGTCAAGAAGTTTCTTCTAATGTTCAATCAAAATCTGCTGTCTTGTACTTCAAACCATTAGAGCTGGCCCTACCCTCTGGAACAGCAGAGACAGGTCTGGCCCCTCCTCTCTGTGACAATTCTTGAGGTATTTAAACAGTGCGATCATGACACGGTACTTCAGATGAACACAGTACTTCAGATGAACCCTGACCAGTGTAGAATACAGTGGGACTATTACTTCTTTTGACTTGGATGCTTCTATTAATGCAGACCAAAATAGCATTCATCTTCTGGCTCATTTTCCGTTCTTCAACACTGAGTGTTGCAAAGCACCCGTGCCTTTGAAAATAGGCCACAGGGAGGCTTATTGGCATTTTGCAATATATGCAGGTAGGAAGGTATTATACCCATAATTTCTAACAAATGGCACTCAAGGAGGCTCTTGCTACTGAAATTGAAACATATATGATTCACAGATAAGAACAGTTTTATACATTTACATCATTTCTTTGCACTACATTTCTCTACATCAATCCAGAGACAACACCACAAACCAGTCAGTCAAAGCTCTCCACTCCAGCAAGAAGTCATCTCTGGGTGCATCCAGACTGATTAAAAAGACTAGAAAACTCAGATTTTGTTCCTGTTCTATCCAATCCTATTTTAGAGAGCCATACACATTTGGATTAGCCCTGAATATTTTCTGTCTCAGAAACTATTTACACTAGTTCTCCAGGTTAGTTTATTTTAACCCAGCATAAGACTGGAAAGAACAGGAACAAAATCTGGGACTTTTCAATCAGTGTGGATGCATCCTTAGATGCCAAAGGCCTATCTGAATAAAATTAAATTTGCATATATTTACAAATGCACAGGCTGAATAAAGATGGAGCTACATAGGATTTCACTATTATCCTTTTGCCTGTGTTGAAGCAAGCACAACAATCCGTCAAGCTAGCTTCAGTACATGGAATGGAGGTATCTTGTCATTTGTCTCAGGCAAGAAGATGACCTAGGCTAATGCTGCAGACAACATCCAAGAAGTGACATTGTCAGGCCCAGCACATTTTACAAACTGTGAAAAGGGAGCTTATAGAATGCTTAACAATCACCACAAGCTGTTGTCCATGGCCTTTTTGTGGTGTTTTCTATAGAATGAACTGTCTTCTGGCAGACTGTAAGCATTATATATGCAAAGCTACTGATGACTGAATGCAAATGCTGATTCCAGTTTCTGAGGCAGACGCTGGTCAGGATGTCCTGAGCAATCTTTTCACCTGAGTCGGCCCCATCATCATCATTCTCGCCTTGGGTCAGGCCTGCCATTACGCAGAGTAAGGCAGCCATCTCAGGAAGCTGACTTAGGATATTACAAAGAAGCACCAACTTGTTAGATGTCTAAACATTTCTTGTTTAGGGAAAAGGGGCTTTGTAAGGTTTTCTCTTTCAGCTACCAAATATAATTTAGCCAGCCTTGAACACCACAGGCCTTTATTGGTGAGGGTGAAACTAGGGTTTGCTCTTCTTTTTACTGGCAGGTGTGTTGGACCATCCCCGCAATACTGTCTGTTTCTTTGGTTTTCCTCTCTGGGACAGTTAAAAGAAATTCAGAGAAAAAGAGGAAAAAGAAGAAGAGACTGGAAGGCACATGAACAATGCCATTTCAATAGCTCATTTGTAGCCCTGTTTCTGTGCCTTTCTTCCAAGGGCTCGCCTTTTCCCTCACAACAGTCATATCCTTACAACAGTCATGTGAACTAATATCTGGCTGAGAGAATGTGACTGTCCAGAGAGTTCCATGGCTCAGCTGAATCTGGATACCACAAGTCCCAGCACTCTGACCAGACCTTGTGGCTCTATTGTGCACTTACGTATTATCTAACCCACAGCCAATATGGGGATTGAATAAATGTAGCCACAACCGGCAATGAATCAATCATCTTTTGCCACAGGAACAAATCTGTACCCTCTTCCCTTCAGACATTTCTTGCACAAGGTTTAGATTTTCAGCAGAGCATCCAGGGTTCTACCACAACAGCAGATTTCAGGCAGCATTTCTGTTCATTTTCATCTCTTGCTGCCTAACGAATGTTGAGCTAAGCCCAACCCTTACAATTCCCTGCTCCAGCAAGAATTCCACCGGCATCCTGCTGGCAGGGTTGGGGTACCTGGAGAAAGCAGAATTGGTCTTCACAGGGAAAAAGAAAACTGGAGCAAGCATTGGAGCTAATCAAGATAAATCAAGCCATGATGTACAGCACAAGCCTCATGCTGCATTCCATTCAGCCAAAGAACCTGACTTGTCTAGCACTTTAGGTTATTTTCCATTTGTAATTAGGGCAACAAAGAAACAGCCTTCTTCTGTTCTGCTCCATCAGCACAGCTGCAGCAAACATCCTCATTTTCAATAACTCTTCCCCTTTATCTCACACCGCCTGATGCCTAATAAGCTGATTGCTATTTACTTTGGACCAACAGCTAATCTGTTAATGATTGATTTTAAATTTTTACAGCCATTTGTCTCTGGCAGGACTTGAGAGGGTGAGCAGCATTCTTTTCCTACCTGATGAATTGGCTTTTCTTAAAAAAAAAAAAAAAAAAAAGGCTGAGGGGAAACAAGGAAAAAGATTTAAGTCAGAAGTCCTCACTGTTGTGTTTTGCTGACAAACAGCTGATATACAGCAAGCAAGGAACAAATGGTTACTCTTCACAAAAACTCCATTGGCCTTTGAAACAGTCAGCAAATAAGTGGACATTTTGTTAATAGTAGCAGTTGGGTAAAAACCCTTCTTTCGATGTGTGAAGTAAAACATAATTGTGCTATAAATTTACTGAGCTTAGAATTCTTAATTAACAAAATTGATGCTCATCACCCAGCTGGAGCAAGGGAATATGAACTAATACAAGTACTGTCCTTTTAAAATGATCTCAATTGTATACCATATGATATATGTATTGGCATGATATACACTTTAAAGTGAATTTCATTTCCCATTAAAGAACTGCCAAATAGACAGTAGTTATTTTAATTGGTACAACACAGCAGTGGTACACAGTTTAATCAGAGACCATAAGTTCTGAGAAAAAAATAACTTTCCCCTTCTGTATTGCTTTGAAAGGTACAGTCAGAAATTTAAAGCAGTGATGTCTTGTTTATAAAATCCTTATCTATAGCACATCAAGGCTGTAGTACCATGAAATAAATGCTTCACATTCTGGTAATCTTCCTGATTCATTTAAATATCAACTGTAAGCATGATTCAGAATGGATAATCTGTAAGAGGTTTATGATGTGACCCAGTGCATTAAATGGTTGGTCTTTGTTCCCTTCATGCAGCTGTAAAGATGAGCGGGTCACCCTTAACTATCTCTGTGAGATTCATGAAGACAGGGTAAGGCCTTGTCCTTGCTTTTTCCTATGTTTCACAGCTGACAGGTCACTGTCCTCTAAATACATACTGCCCTGTATATATAACATGCCATCACATCTCCTTCTGAGTGTGTGTGCACGCACGCACTGTGCATGTGTGCCTTGAGGTTGTTGACATTTGGTGGCCCCATGAATTTCATACAGGTTTTTTTTTAGGCACGGAAAACTCAGAGGTGGTTTTTCCAGTTCCTTTCTCTGAAATACAGCCTACAGCACCCGTATTTATTGGCAGTCTCCCATCCAAGTACTAACCAGAGCTGTCCATGCTTACCTTCCAAGATCAAATAAGGTCTAGTACCTTTAGGGTATTCAGGGCCTACTATATAGAGACCCTACATGCATAAATAAAGACTCTACCAACTGAGTAGGCCGGGCACAGTGGTGGAAATCTGCAATCTACTTACTTGGGAGGCTGAGGCTGACAGATCACTTGAGCTCAGGTATTCTGTACTGCAGCTGGCTATGCTGACCAGATGTTTGCACTAAATTTGACATCACTAGCTCTGCCAGTGCTAGATGGATTTCTAGTGACCTGTAGTTAGTGGGATCTGCATTCTCATCAGGGTCTTTTGGTTCTTTCAGTATTATGGGATACACCATGCAGATATCCCAGCCAAAATATGGTATCAGTGTAGGATTAGTCCAAACTAAGATTTCGACTAATCCAGCCCTGTGAGTCCATTATTCTAAAATGGGCTCTCCTTACTCATGGTCTCCAGACATGTGAGTTTGAGCATCCATGACCATACTGTGTCCTATACCTGAAATGGTGACGATGTGCGCATACATGCTCTGTAACATATAACATAACAGGATACAAGCATTCACTAATTTTGCTGTTTGTGGGAGTTCCTTGAATGGAAATCCCCACATGTATGGAGGGTGCACTGTATTCTGTCAATAGATTCAGATGACACAGTTCTCTAAGACACAAAGGTAGAAAAGGAGTAACATGATATAAACTGGGAAGAAAGAACTTTCACTTCTGTGATTGGTGTCTCTTGGCAAACCAGAGAAAATAAACCAGGCCTTGGTTTTGGTTGGGACAGAAAGAAAGTGGCCATGTCTGGACATCACAATAAACACAACAGCAGTTCCCTAGCTTGTAGTATCAACAGAACTTATCCAAAGGCTTTTGATTATCACAATAAGTTGGAAGACAAAGGGAGCTATTTTATCAGAAAAAGTGAAACGCACCAGTTGCCTCTGAGGACAACATAACTTCTTGCTTCCAGAAATAAAGTGTGTCTGGCCACTGGTATTCTGGTTTTGGTTCTTGTTTGGATACTAAAACAAGAAGCTAACAATCCTGGCTGAATCTCAAGAATTATGTTTTGTGTCCCATTTTCTGTTTCTAAACTTAAGGTCTATGCAGGCTATATCCCACAGTTCTGACTTGTCTTCTTGTAACATTATTTCCCATAGGAATGTCATGGATCGATTAACATGCACTTCCACAAAAATGTTGTTTCCTTTAAGCCTGTTGATATCTGGTAATATCACAGGTTGTTTCATGGTTCTTTTATTTACCACAGTTTTTTTTTCTTCAGCAAAGGAAACTGGCAACTGTGTAGGGTCTTGACAGTCATATGGGAAGATTTGGGTAGTGGTGATAGTGGTATTATTGTTACTATTACTGTTATCACTAATATCCTACCTTTTCCCCAAGATTGAGATTTAAAACAGCTTACAAACTGAAATGATTACAATATGATTAAAAACATAAAGTCAACACTAAAATAGAACTAAACTATTAACCATATTAAAAAATAAAATAAAGGATGCACTTTAAAAACATTTTAGAAATAGTTTAAACAGTACAGTTTCAAACAATGTAGCACCTTCTTAAAGCCCTTTGTCTCCAAAGCCTTCATTTTAATAGCTGGTCCAATAAAGAAGTCTATGGCTGTCAATGGAAGGACAACAAAGAGGGAGGACATTCTGGCCTTGCAAGAATGGGATTTCTAAAGTCTAAAGACTGCAACCGAGAAGGCTGTCTCTTACATTACCACGAACCAGACTTGTGAAACATGTACATAAAAACAGTAGGTCATGATTGTTTAAATGCACCATGCTTATGCATACAGCTTGTTTGGTCTCTCCACTTTGCAACCAAAAGCATGGAAAGTCACATCTAAAAGGTCAGTTCTTACAGATATAGTTACATGTCCTTCAATAACCTGTTATAGTTACATTTTTTTAAAAGTAAATCTACTTTTAGAAACTAATATGCTTTTACTTTAAAGAAATGCATCTGAAATGCTACAAGTCACTGGCCTGTATACAAAACCAACTTTCCTCTCATCCACTTTATTGTTTCCTCAAGACCCATAACAGAACACATGGCAGCAGAACAAGTCTGGACTTGAACATGTGATATTCTTTCTCCATCAATTAATGAGGCCACACCCCTGAATTTTTTTTATAAAAAGTAACATGGTATTGTGGTTTATGTGTTGGACTACAACCCAGGAGACCAGGGTTCAGTTCCCCACTTGGCCATGGAAACCCACTAGGTGACCTTGGGCATGTCACATACTCTCAGCCCAGAAAACCCCATGATAGGTTCACCTTAGGGTCCCCATAAGTCAGAACCAACTTGGAGGCACAAAACAACAACTAAAAAGAAGCAAGATTTACATTGCAAAAGGAATGGTATTATTCTTTATCAAATCATAATTGTAATCTAATGTGTTTATTATTGGGAAAAAGAATAGCAAGAAATTAACTATTTGCATCTATTTATAAACATATTTATCAATTCCCGTGGCCTTTAAGGGAGAAGGAGAGCAGCCAGTCATATCTTCCTTGTGCCGGGGGCCCCAGACACTGCAGAGAAGCTCTTCCTCCACATTCCAATTGCCATGTAGTGGCTTCTGTGAAAGAAAGAAAACAGCCAGAATCTGCTGAACTTAAGCCACTTCCGCACTAGATGGTTCCAGTGCTATTGTTCCACTTTCAACATCCTATGGATCCTGGGGTTTGCAGTTTAGGAAGGGGACTTTGAAGCCCCTCCCTAAACTGCAAACCTCAGGATTCCATAGGATGTTGAAAGTGGAATGATAGCACTACAACCGTCTAGTGCAGAAATGGCCTTAATCCTCACCCTGCCCCACTTCCTTTTCCTTGGGAGTCATGTCCTACTTAGATTTTAAACCTGAGATCAGGAGATTTTCAAACCAATTGTAAGCTGCTTTCTACTTTTAGAAAGTAGATAGGTAGATAAATAGGAAGGTAGATACAGGTAGATAGCTTTGGATACAGCAAATCACCAGTGAGAAACTTGTGAAATGTCCTAGCCAAATTTTTTTGCTGGCCAGGATTGGAAAACCAATAACAGATCTGGCTCATTTTTGGCTTATGAGCTGATCTTGTGAGAGAGCGATGAACCAAAAGCCCACCTGGGTTTAAATGCCATGCAAAGTTTTCCATTTCTTATTTTTCTTACCCTTTTGCTTGAAGAGATAGACAAAACTGAAGTGAATATGCTATGCATATAAACATTCTGCTTTTTTAAACAGTAAACAGAGCAAGCTAGCAATTCTGGCTTAGTATAACTTGGGTATAAATTCTTCCCCATTTTTTCTAAGAGGGTAAATTCTTTATATTTCCAGACTACCCAACAGCTAAAGCTCTGTGGGCAGTTGATAAGAGAAACGCTGAAGCCATTAAATGTCTCAGCTTGCCTTGTCCAGCTCGTACAAGTAGTAAAGTTTCTTTTCAATGCTGAGCATCAGTGGATCTGACATCTATTTTTCCACACCTTTTTCCTCTTCTAGGGTCCTTTTTTCTCATTTCTCTTGATGTAGTAGTCTCCAGAATATCTAGCCACATCTTCATTTAATATTTTAAGATAGGTTTAGAACTGAATTGCCATTGTTTTTGCTGCCAATCTTATTGTTGACTTCAGAACAGCTCACTGAGGTAAAATAACAGAGGAACTTGTAAGTCTTGCTAACAACGAAATCATTCTTCTCTCCCAGGGCAGGTCCAAACTAGGTGTATGTTACTCGTACCATTGAACTATCCCGTATATCTTTGTCAATGGACCATTTCATAGTACTTGTTCTCACTGGATTAATGAGAATATTGCACCAGGAGAACACACACATGTATTAGCTCCAAACTTAATTGTTTCTAATCTATAGAGTGGGCATTATTTTCTATCATATTCCCACCTGCATAATGTGATGTCAATGTGCCGGCAATCACTATCACAGGAACATTGACCTTAAGGTAGACAATAGAATGAGAAGCAGTTGTAAGCTTATGGTAATGCAGTTGCTATAGCAACCCCATGAATTTCATAGGGTTTTCTTAGGCAAGGAATACTCAGAAGTGGTTTTGCCAGTTCCTTTCTCTGAAATATACTCTACAGCACCTAGTATTCATTGGCAGTCACCCAGCCAAGTACCAACCATGGCTGACCCTGCTTAGATTCCAAGACCAGACCAGATCTGGTGCCCTTAGGGTATTTAGGTCCTAGTGGTGAGACACAGCAGCCAAGATATTTGTTTAATTATTCAATTTACATCCCACCTTTCTCCTTATGCAGTACCCAAGGTGGCCTACAGCATTAAAAACAAAAAATACAGTTAAAACATTATTTATACAAAGGTTAAAAAATAATTTAATAACAGTACAATTAAAAACAAGATGAAAACAATATAAAAGCATTGATCATGATTTAGAAAAATAAAAAACTGTATCCTACCACAAACCCTTTCTGTTACATAGATTTTTCAACCAAAGGCCTGCCTCAATCCACAGATTATATCCTGCTGACAAAGGGAAAGCAGTATATTCTTCCAGAAAATCCAGCAGTTAATAACAACCAAGAAGCTGAAATATTTGAAGGGGAGAAACGTGAATAAGCAAGAAATTTGAACCAGAAACTGGCTAACTCACTGAAAAAGTGGCTGAATTCGGAAGGGGGAAGGCAAGCCTTATGTAAAGGTTGGAGGATGTCATATATGTGAGCAAGATAGGAAGTAGTGTTGGATAACATGACAGGAATACACAACAGAAAAGAAGTAAAAGCTGTACTGGAACTTTTAAATAATGCCATTAACAGCATTTGTAAAAGTTTTTGTTTCTGAAAAAAAGAAGAAGAAGCAGGTTTTGTTACTCATGATTACAAGTTCCTGCATGGGTCATGTGCATTCTGAATTCTGAATGTGCATTCTGAATGAAAATTCAATGGCATCAAATCCCAAAATTTACAGCTCATTTAGATTGACCCTTTCTCTCCATTTCTCTTCTCCATTAAAATCATGGTATCCAATCATGGTCAGCATGAAAAGTAGTTCTGGAGTTCCATTAATTTCAGTGAGTCTTCTTCTAAGTATGACTAAGTATGGATCCAACCCATCATCTCTATATTTTCTAGACTCTTTGAGCACAATACTTCCTTCTTTCCACTATCTACTTGAGTCAATCTACATGTTGTGTTAGTCCAATTTAATTTTGATCAAAAAGAAGACATGGAGTTCCAATCCAGGGCATGCCCTCAATCCAGATTGGGTCCTGTGCCAGTTTCTTACTGCAAATTGACTGCCCTTGGCTACAATTATAGCCACAATTGCAGTTTCCAGTAGGAAACTAGCGTCAGCCCCTGACCTGATTCAGAAGCACATTTCAGATCGGGATGTATAGCTGCTCTGCCTTCTGAACAAAAATGGTCAGTTTAAGAACATTTTCTTTTCAACAGCATGAATATCTAGTTTGGTCCTGTTTGTTGTCCTTCACTTAGTGTTTTACATTACATTTCCTAATTTGGAGTTACACTGAGACTAGCTGCACGATTAGCTTGGACATTATATATAAAATTAATTATCATTAGGAATAGTAAGAGTAATAATGATGATTTGAACACTTTACCTGCAACAGAGTTGAAAATCAGAAGATATTTCCTGCCATATGTTGACCTCATTTTGAACAATATAGAAAGCAAATGCATTACCTGCTGCATGCATGGGCTAAACTAGTCTACTTTATGCCAAAATTGTACTGAAGGTCAACTTTATGCCCAGGTTCTTGTTTCCTGTATCTTTTAGTTACACCTGACTGTCAGAACTGAAATATGGGGCCATGTAAACAAAACTTTCACTTCTAAATGCAAACTCTGATACTTTAAGAAACCTGAATCCACAGGGATGTAATTATTCCTAGGATACAGAAACTTCATTTTCCATGAATTCCATTGAAAATATATCAATGTATTATATCAATGTATTGTGAGCTGTACACAACAGATGTTTTTTAAAAAATACATTACACATGCACACATTTTTACATTGATCGTCCAAATGATTCCAATGCTCCAAAAAGCAAGTGCTAAACCATTTGAACAATAAAAACACCAATCTTATTAATATTTTAGATGCTATAAGACACAGTGACTCCATCTGCTGTCAGCAGTACCATGGAAAGAATCAAAGCCAACTTGGGAGCAAAAAGCCTGGAGCCCCCAACAGTGGTCTATTGACCTTCTTGTGAAGCAGATATCATGTGACAGAGATTGCCTATCTCAGCAGACGCACTGGAAACAGGAGAAAGTGTTAAATATAACCAGGTAGACAGTGATGAATTGACATACTGAAAAATCGAACACTTCAGTAATCAGCCTAAGGATCTGATATCAACAACATTTTTCAGTTTTGTCCAAATTCATTGAAAGGTGTAGTTTAGCAAGTTCACTTCTCATTGGCAAGATCTTTTATCTTTATGCAGGGTTTCTGATTGAATTCTGGGCCATCCACATTGGATTTTGTGTCATTGTTGTTCTTCAAACAGAGAGCTGACCAGGCATTTGCATATGAGTAAAATGTCAAAAGAAACTAAAAGAAGAGTATAGACCCAAAAGAAGGTTAAATTACTCTTCAATACAAGTTATTTATATTACCTCAAGGACTGAGGAGGGGGGGTCTCATAAAAATGATCTGGGATAGCCATCAGATTCCAAATATTTCAAATGCTTTGATGCTTTTCTGAATTTCTATTCTTTTTTTTTTTAAATCAAAGTTACTTTCAGAACTTTGTATGCACTTCTTGCCACATTTTATCTTTAAACTGCTACCATATATGGCCAACTACATTGAATTCTAAACAAAGCCCCCCTGTTCAGTCTGTGAATCCAAGTATGGAATGTTATTCATATTGGCACATTCATACATTCAGAGATAACAGTTTGAGCCATTGTTCAAATATGTGTCTAAGTGCACATACAGAAGGGGATGCAATTGGGCCTGTACATGGCTGCTGGACCCATCCCTGCAAGGGTGCCCATATGTCTTCCTTTTACAGGAAATAGTTTTGTTTGAAGGGCTGTCAAAAACAATCCTCTCCTTGAAAAGCTGTCCAGTCCAAGTTCAAGTTAAGGATAAAGAATCAGTAGAAGGGAGAGCAGGTAGTCCATCAACATTTACCCGCTGGAGACTGGACTGAGCAGGTCCACAAGTCATCAAATCATCCTCTCCCCCACTATGGTGAGATGTATTATATTTGGACTAGGGCTTCAGGAGACTAAGGTTTGAATCCTCACTCAGCCATGGAACCCTATTGGGTGGTCTTGAGCGGGTCACACTTTCTTACCCCCAGAGAAAGACCATGGCAAACCTCCTCTGAATAAATCTTGCCAAGAAAATGCTAGGATAGGCTCACCATAAGTTAGAGTCAACTTGAAAGCACATAACAAATTATATTTCTGTTTAAATTATAGTAATTATTGCTTAAATTTACATTAAAGTTATATATTGAAGTATGCACATTTTATGTAAAGACTAGAAAGAGAAGGGGCTGAATTGAATTGTATCCCTAAATTCCAATCCATTAGCAGAGGTGAGAACGAAGACAATGGCTTCATGGCATGCTATCCGCACCGGCCTATTAAAACAGTGCAGAGCGACCTCAGATGGAGGTCTTCTGCATTGTGGAATGGACTGGGGCGGACTACTTTTCATAGTTCCACACCTCAGTCCGCTCTGGAGCAACCGGAACTGGTAGCGCAGCGTGCTTTTTAAAAACCTCTTTTAAGAGGTTTTTAAAAAGCACGGAGTACGCAACCCCATGTCGCTCCGTTGCCATGCTCTGTTGCAGATTTGCAGGCGCGCACTAGTGCGTGCCTGCAGATCTACCGGGGGCAGGCTTTAGGCTGGCGAGCTTCTCTGGTTGGTGGAGAGCCTCCACCAACTGGAAGCTGCCATTTGGATGCGAGAGCAGTGCAGAGCGATGAGCTCGCACTGCTCCTCGTCCTGACGGACTCGCCCAGCACTGAAGAAGTTCAGTGAGTACCGTTTTTTGCGCTGTTCCTTTCCCATGTGCAGAAAGGGCCTATATGTGCTAATACAGGAGTCCTCACTATTACATATGTAACAAAAGGAATCTTCTCAGAGAAGACTTTGAAACCAATCTCCACCACACACATCAATGCTAATTGATCACTGTAAAGGTCTGAAAGACCTATATCACCTTATGTAGTCCTTTGAAAATCTAAGATATTAGGATCTAGGTTAAGGATCATGACTTGTATCTTTTTGAATTCTATTACCTTTCATCCCACTCTTACTCCTACAATTGTTCAAATACGTTTCATATCCTGAGGCCTGGATATCACTTTGTACTGCATCTGAAGAAGCAGGTTTATATCCATGAAAGCTCATGCTAAAATGAAACCCAGTTTGGGCCTTTCCACACTATACTATTATAGTGCTATTATTCCATTTTCAACATTCTGTGGAATCCTGGGGTTTGCAGTTTAGGGAGGGGCCTTTGGAATTCTTAGCCAGAGAGATCTTTGGCCTCAGTAAACCACAAATCCCAGAATTCCACAGGATGTTGAAAGTGGAGTAATAGCACTATAACAATGTAGAGTGGAAAGGCCCTTAGTCTTAAAGGTGCTGCTACAGTCCTGTTTTTCCCCTCCCTTCCTCCTTTTTATACTTCAAGAGACCAACATAGCTACTTCTTTGAAAACTATGCAGATCTATGTACTCTTTGGGTACCATTTTTATGATGGGTTTTGCCTTTTTTTGTTAATATGCAGGTAACTACCCTAGAGTGCCCTGAGTAGAAGGGGCCAGGTTTCCTATTTTCTTCATGCCTTTGTGCAAATGTATGTATTCTTTATTCCTCTTTGGGGGGAAAAAGATGACGACAACGATGATGATGATTTTGACAATGTGTGAACAGCCACATTCGTCTCTGCTCCCTACATGTGTTCAATAGCAAGTATGACTAAGTCATATCTGGACAAACTCTATGGAAGAGGTGCACAACCAATTTCATCCTGTGACCCTTGGGTCCCCTATACCATTGCTTGGGATCCTTAGAACATAAACCACAGTGGGGAAGCTCAGGTCCAAATCTCAGCCTTCTTTGGGTCTCAATCCAGCCCTCTGAAATTCCCCAGATAGTCAAACCTCTTCTCCTTTGCAATGTTAGTGGGTATTTTCCCAGCTTTCCTACAGTTTTTACTTCTTTACAATAGGTTAGAATGTCTCTTTTATAAAATGTATTAACAAGGAGAGCATTAATTTAAAATGTACTAGAATTTTTGATCCTGCCTTTTTTCCTTTGGCACTATCCGTCACAGGACTGTGGCACCAACGAACTTCACTAAAATTGAATTTGACCCCAGGCTGAAAGATGTTCCCCACTCTTGATATAAAGGAATTTTTTACTGCGTGCATGTAATGTTTATAGGAAGAGGCACAAGGTAGATATCATAGTGTTCTGCTACAGTGTTCAGCACAGTGACCAAGTGGTACAGACTAATTTATGAAGAAGACAGAAGTTTTCTATGTCAGACTTCCTTCAACCTAGAAGTCCCTCTGCAAATAGGTTGAATCTCAACACCCATCATCACTGGGAGTGTGGAGGATACTGGTTCAATATCATGGTAGTTGTTGTCCCATTCATCTGGAAGACGCCAGATTCGGGGAGTCTGCTAAAAGTTTCACAGATGAGTGATTTTGTTAGCAAGTGTGGTCAGAGTGTTGCAATGGCCCCAAGCTGGCTACAGTGGTGGAAAACAAATTTCTTCCTCTTGCATGTATCAATTGCAGAAAACACTGTTTAGTAAAAACTTGAAACAGAGAAATATGACCAGTACCTTTATAACTCTGGAGCGTCTGAGCCTATAATTCTAATTACAGTAGTCTAATTAATGTCTTTATGGCTTCATTAAATCTTTAAGATATTTATATTATCCACAGAAATAATCTCTATCCATTAAGAGTGCATAAATCCTTAGGCATATCTTTAAAAATGCTATATGCTTATTTCATTGCAAAATACAGAGGAAATATAAAGAAATCCATTAATGTAATAATATTCGCTTTCTGTAAAATTTATTTGGCCTGTAATACATGGCCGCAAAGGTCTGATTGCTTGTGAAGAAATGCAGAAGACAGTGTTGGAAGATAATTAGCTCAACAGTCAAATAATCAAAAATTATATTGCCAATATACTTTCAATTCCTTCTCAGAGTCATTCTCATCCACAAATGAAATCTCAGTGGAGGCAAATGACAGACACAGGGTGGGGGCAGAGGAATGTCAAAAACATGGATGGAATAAAGCAAAGAGGTAGAACTTCTTTCAGACCAAAAGCTGTATTCAATTCCAGTGAAATATTTGGGGAGCCATAGCCCAGTGATTAGTGCAGCAAAAGGTTGTTGGCAATATTGCTGTTTTGTGCCTTCAGGTCATTTCTGATTTTTGGCAACCCTAAGGCAAATCTACCATGGGGGGTTTCTTGGCAAGATTTGTTCAGAGGGGGTTTGCCTTTGCCTTCTGAGGCTAAGAGAGCGTGATTTGTCCAACATCACACATTAGGTTTCCATGGCTAAGTGAGGATTCAAACCCTGGTCTCCAGAGCCATAGTCCAGTGCTCAAATCACTACACTATGCTGGCTTTGCAGCAAAAAGGGAGAACTAAAAATACCTGTATATGCTTAATGACATCAGCAGCAGCTCCTCCTTGTCACTATGGTCTGCCTCCTGTGACATCACAAGAGGTCTCAGGTTTTCTCTCTGAAATCCTGGGGTCTGGTATAGTCTGACCGGGCAACCCGATGGGAATTGTGGAATGGCGTCCTAGGAAACTCAGGACGGCTGGATTCAGCCACAGGTCTTTGGGTTCATCATTCCTGACTTAAGGAAATGCCACTGGACACATACTTTTCAGTCATACCACTCTGCTAAATGTTGGTTGCTGAATTTTCACTCTTTATTCCACTGATTTTACAATGCTCCAAAGGCTGTTGTGCTGCTTCTGTTTTTGAAGGTCACTGTCCCCAGACTATAAAGAACATCCCACTGGCTTTGATTTCAGAGGTGTCTTGACCCGTTTTCAGATTCTGTAGTTGTTAGGTAACATAACAACAGTAATTGATGTTGTTACTACTAGTAGTACAACTTTATAATAACGAGTGGGACATGCAACCAAATGTTGCAGATCTAGAATACTTCTTTTCAGGGTTTCAGCCAGCCATGCACTCCAGGATACACACAGTATCTCCCTTCTTGGTTTTCTGTTGCCTACTCCAACTGTTAATCAGCTTCCCCAGTAGTCATGGAGCTGTTTGACGGTCCCCTCCCCTGGGAATTTTTCCCTAACTTTTTTGTGTGCACTTCTGGAAAACTTGGAACTCTGCCAAGCCTGCTGATAACGAAATTGTAAAAGTTACTTTTGAACTACAGTACACACACAAAAAAATTGCTATTTCACAGTTTGGACATAAGGTTTGGTGTTATGGCCCTGTGCAACCCCCAAGATTGATATGGTTTAATTGACAAATGTTATTTAATTGGCATTACATTAATTGGTATTTGATATAAATGAAACCTGAGGTAACTGGAAAGTCAAGCTGGAAAACGGAAAATTACTGACTGTAAATGTGAGATGGCAAGGTAGGTCAGCCACACTCTCTCCTAGGCAAAGCCGAAGTCATTGTCGGGCAGATTGCAAGGCACCTCTAGAGACAATAGGTTTGTGCTAAAAGCTGGACATCTCAGAGCAGAAAAGGGAAGTTCCTACCAAACTGTGATTGTTCTAATCCTGATCCCTCACTCCTGGATGTTTCCCTGCTTTGTCTTCCCAACCTCTCCACAATACAGCGCTATTAGGACAGCCATTACCTCTTTGTCACTTAAACACTAAGAACATTAACTCTACCCAGACCTCATTGTTTGTATTGCAACTCCCATTATCCACTCAGCTGGGAGAGCAATTCACACCCATACTCATAGGGTAGTATTTGGGTCTAAAACCCCTTGATTTTGAGCAGTCTCTCACAGTCTCTCCACACTGTCCACGCTGTCCATTTGATTCCTGAACGAGGACTATCCTTAGGTACCTGCCCAAGCCAAATTGCAGCTTTTCTTCACTTTCCTCCGGACTGGTAATTATCATCTGAACCCTAAAAGTCCTCTATCTACAACTTTCCTCCCTTTACTTTCAATTAGTCCTTGTGCGACTGTGTGAGTGTTTTGATCTTTTGCATGCATGTGTGAATTTCTCAGTAAAACACATTTTTAATTTACATTTTGAATTCTCTGGCTGGTTCTTTCCTGCCTGACCCCGTAACCATTGGTGGAAAGATCTCATTACCTCCATCTTGCAGGCATCATGGCAATATGGGTTGACCTCTGAGTCACGAATGTTTTGGGGTAACATTGGTACTCAGCAAGTGACATTGTTACTATTATCATTAACATTTTAACTAATCACAAAAGCCATTTAAAATGGACATGAAAAATGTTATTTTTATAATCCTATACACACTTTGTTGCTTGAAGACCACTCTGTCAGCCCAGTTGTTGTCAACTCAAAAGATAGGTTCCACTGAGTTCAGTTAACTGCGTTATAAGTATGTTTGAGAAGAAAGCTCCTAAACATGTTTCACACATATTATCTGAGCACTAAAATTTCTTAAAATACTTCTATTTTTTAGTAGCTTGCCCTAATCATCAAATTGCTTTGATAACTATCTTGTTTAAAAAAAACGAGGAAAGACTGGAATGGCCCAGGAGATTTAGTCAAAGCATTTCCCCCCTACCCTAGTCATCTAAATCAAGATGCTTAATTGTTGTTGTGAGCCTTCAAGTCATTTCTGACTTATGGCAACCCTAAGACAAACCTATCATGGGGTTTTATTGGCAAGATTTGTTCAGAGCAGATTTGTTTTTGCCTTCCTTTGAGGCTGAGCCCCAGCATCACCTAAGTGGGTTTCAATGGCCAAGTGGGGATTCAGACCCTGGTCTCCTGAGTCATAGTCTAGTGCTCAAACTATTACACCACTCTGGGTCAGGTGTCTATTGCACAAAGTTATTTTGATACATGAGGCATAAAGGGGGTCCCTCAAGTACCTCTTCCCATTTCTGCAAGTCTAAATATAATCATAATGTAGTAAATAATGAACAATTTGCCACTATTCCTGACACCCCAAAATCTGCCACCTGAGGAGGCTGATTCATTCCACCTAATGGTAGAGCTGGCCCTGGTGCAAGAGGTGCTCTGGGGGAGAATAATCCCAGCATACATATTTGAAAATGTATTCAGTGAATTTCTTTTCTATGCATTGGCTGATGCCCAAAAGTTCAAACCACTTTTAAAAGCTGGTTCTAGGATTCAGATTCAGGCATTAAAAAAAAAAAAGGAAGACTTGTCAGCACCTTCCTTTTTACAGAGAGTGTTTGAATTGTGACTTACTTTAAGACAAAGTAGACCAAGGCCATTTCTGCACTAGCCTGTTATAGTGCTATTATTCCAATTTCAACATCCTATGGAATCCTGGAGTTTGCAGTTTAGGGAAGGGCCCTTGAGGGTGTTTTGCTGTCAAGAGTGTTTTGCTGTCACTACTTCACCACATGGAAAAATTGATGGCTATTTGAGGGGGCAAACCAGCATGGTATAGGAGTCTGAGCACTGGACTATAACCCTGGTGATCAGAGTTCAATTTCCTGCTTGGCCATGGAACCCCACTGGGTGAGTTTGAGCACATCACACACTTTCAGTCCCAGAAATCCCCATGATACATTTACCTTAGGGTCACTGTGAGTCAGAAAGGACTTGAAGGCACACATCAATACCACCACCACCACCACTACCACTACAACAACAGTCACAAAATGGGATAGTGCCCCATGTGGTCAAAAGGCTGTATGTTGGCTAATCCCTGGGCTATATGGTTTTAACCTAAATAGTTACAAGGCCTTGAGCTCAAAACATTAGACCTATTTGTTGTTGCTGTGTGCCTTCGAGTCGTTTCCAACTTATGACTACCCTAAAGTAAACCTGTCACTGGTTACAAATCCAAAAACAGGCCTTGTTGCCCGTTAAAAACTAATGTGACACAGGCTTTGTAATGAATTTCATCAGATGCATGAAACTTCATCTTCAGTAGTCAGATGTATATATGTATCTAAATACCCTAAAGGCACCAGATTCCATCTGACCTTGGAAGCTAAGCAGGATCAGCCCTAGTTAGTACTTTAATGGAAGACTGCCAATAAATACCAGGTACTACAGGCTATATTTCAGGGGAAGGAGCTGGCAGAACCACCTCAGAGTAGTCCTTGCCTAAGAAAAACCCTATGAAATTCACGGGGTCATCAAAAGTTGACGGGCAATTTGAAGGCACATACACACTTATACATATATAGTGTACAGAACTAGGTAGACAAGAGATTTGTATACGATAATAAATATATTTTTCTATATGCAGCACTTAATGTTTTTTTCAAACTGCTTTTTATTGCTTTAAATTGTATGTTTTAAATCATTTTAATGTAATTAATAGTCTAATTCTATATCACTGTTGATCCTTTCCATTTTTTTAACTATATTGTATTTGTTTTCATTTGTAAGCTGCCTTGAGTCCCAGTCTGGTGTAAAATATAAAGTATATATAAACTTAATATTATTAAAAATAATTTCTCTGATGAACTGGATTCTTACCTTCGAAACAAGGAATCTATTAGCCTTTAAAGCACTATCATCTGTCTGTTGTTGCTTGCTGTGTGTTTGCTGTAACACACTTGCAGTTTATCATCACTGACTAACAAGATACTTCAAACTCCAGATTCATAAGATAAATCTGAATTCAGTCTATGTGTATTTCAAGACAGAGTGAGAGAGAGAAAGTACACAACTTGCAGCCCTCTAGATATTGGTGGACTGCAAATCCCGTCAACTGTAGCAAGGATAACTCATATGGGTTATGGAAGTTGCAATCCAATGCATGGAGAGGAACACATTCTCCATCTTTTATATACAGTCACAGAAATTCAGACTAGTACAGCCTCCTTCAACTTGCTGTGCTCAAACATGTGTTGGATTATATTTAGAGCACTGGACTCCACATATGCTGGACTGCTACAGTGAATGGTACAAAACTGGGCAAAACTGCCTTGTGGATCAGCCCATATTAGGCCAGCTTTAAGTATAGGGAAACAGATGCCACAGGTGAGGGTTTCCAGATAACAGCCTTATTCACAGTGGCTCACCAGTAGGCTTCCTGGTATACAGTGTATTATGGCTGCAGAAGCAGGGAGGGGGATGTGACTCATGCATGCAGAACATTCCCAGTTCTTCTATTTGGATCATAAGAGCTCCCACCGCAATGCATATTCACATGACACTTTCATTATCCCCAGATCATTTATACAGACTCAAACTCCAGTGTGTCATGTCAATGCAATGTGTACTTGGGGAGCTCTTAATATATGGATCATTGCCAGTGCTGTGCTGTAAAACCTCAGTATGGGTTGTAATGTTGCAACCACTCAATGAACACTTAGGGACACCTCTTTTTGCGGGTCATTTACAGTGCATCATGTCAATGTATACTTGGGGAGTCTTTAAACCTGCAGTCCCAAGCAACCACTATGTAATGCAAGAAAACTCTAATGTAATAGAAATTGCACATACCTAACATTTAATTTTAAAAGACTTAAGTCTGTAACTTTGAAAGTTACACGCCGCATATGGCATTGTACTGGATGCCACATATGTGCACAGCTTGAGTGTGCTGCTGAAACTGGTCCTAACTGGACAAAAATGGTCACAAACTATATCCCTGGAAGACATGACGACCTTTAAGTACCCACATCTCCTATGGAACCAGACCTGTACTGATTTCTGTCCAGTTGAAGGGCTTTGTGTAATGGTTTGAACATTAGACTATGATTATAGAAACCAGGGTTCAAGCTCCCACTCACCAATAGCGATCCACTGGGTGACCTTGGGCAAGTCACACTTTCTCAGCCTCCGAGAAAGGCAAAGGCAAACCCCCTCTGAACAAACTTTGCCAAGAAAACCCTGTGATAGGTTTGCCTTTTTTGTTGTTGTTGCCACCAAGTCAACCTTGATTTATGGTGACCCCATGAATGAGACACTTCCAAGTCACCCCATCATCAACAGCCCTGCTCAGGTCTTGCAGACTCAGGAACATGGCTTCCTTGATTGAGTCTATCCATCTGTAATATGGTCTTGCTCTTTTCCTACCACCTTCTACCTTACCAAGCATTAGTGTCTTTTCTAGTGAGTTGTGTCTTCTCATGATATGTTCAAAGTACAACAATCTCAATTTAGTTATCTTGGCTTCTAGGGAGAGTTCAGGCTTGATTTGCTCTAGAACCCATTTATTTGTCTTTTTAGCAGTTGAGGGTATCTGTAGAACTCTTCTCCAGCACATTTCAAATGGCTTGATTTTCTTCTTGTCATCTTTCTGCACTATCCGGCTTTCACAACCATACATGGAAATAGAAAATACAATGACAAGGACAATCCAAATTTTAATATTCAATTATCTATCTTTACTCTTCAGGATCTTGTCTAGTTACTTCATAGATTTTATTTAGAACTAGAGTAGATTCTGTTTCTGTAGCCAGAAACAGCTCTAGTGGTTTGTCATCTATTTCTGGTGATTTATTTCTCCTAAGTGCTCTGGGCAGCTTCCACTTCACTTTGTCAAACTGTAGAGTCATCTTCAGATGGTTCTTCCTTGAATGAATTTGGCATTATTTAATGTCTTTTACATAGTTTCTATCATCCATTGTTTGCATCATCTTTTTATTTCTACTTGGCCATTTAATGCATTCTCCTCCTGGTCATAGAGCATCGCCATTCTTGGTTTAAATTTCCCTTTGATTTCTTGGATCTTGTGGAAGAGGTCTTCTGTTCTTCCTTTTTTGTCATCATCCTCTATTGCTCTGCATTGATTATTATAGCAGTTATCCTTGTCCTTGCACCTAATTCAGTGAACAGTTGTATTCAAGGTTCTGATTTTATTACTGTCACCTTTTCTCTCTTATCTTAGCTGCTTGAAGAGTTTCATCTGTCATCCATGAGATTTCTCTTTCTTTTTGGCTGCACATAATATCTTTGTGCATTACTCCCTGATAACATCCATGACTTCAGACTAGAGTTCTTCTGGCTCCTAAACAATTAGGCCTGATAGTACAAATCTATTTTTCATCTTGTCTTTAAATTTTGTGGGGATGTTCTTCAGATTGTAGTTTGGTACAATGGTAGGTTCAGTTTTCTTTAGTTTTACTCTAATTTTTGATATCAGCAGTTCAAGGTCTGTGCCACAGTCTGCTCCTGGTCTTGTTTTTGCACAGATAATAGAGCTTTTCCATCTTCTGCTTCCAATTATATAGTCTATTTGATTTCTATATTGATCATCAGGTGATGTTTATGTGTACAGTTGCCTATTTGGTGGTTTGAGGAATGTGTTTGTGATGAATGTGTTTTGTGTTGACCTCACAAAAATCAATCTGTCTTTCCTGCGTCATTTATTGATCGTAGGTCAAATTTTCTTATAATCATTCATTCTGCTGTTTCTTACTTCTTCATTCTAATCACTTAAGATTAACAAGATTAACAAGTCCTGTTTTGGGTGTGTGATCAATTTCTTCCTGGACTCTTTCAGTTTCTTTTTCTTCTGCCTCTGTAGTTGGAAAATAAATTTGGACTATGGTTATATTGATGGGTTTTCCCTGAAGCATTATTGATATGATTTGGTCAAACTTTGCATCATACTTTCTTAGATTATGTGATGGAGGAGACTATTTCTTTATGTTTATTTTATGTGAAAATTCAATAATATTTATATTATTAAAAACTTTGCATCATATCCTTTGACTGCTTTTGCTACATCGCTCCTCACTATAATGCCACAGCATTTCTTCTTAGATGTTCATTTCCTAGTTGAAATATTGTTAAATTATCTGACTCATAACGTTCTATTCTTGTCCACTTTAGGTCACTCACCCCAAGTACAGCAAAGTTTGAATGTTCCATTTCTTGTTTTACTACATTCAGCTTCCCCAATTCATGCTTCTCACATTCCTATAATATGTGTTCTGCAGCTTCAGATTTTCCTTCAACCTTTGAGCACCTCAATAGCTGAACATCATTTTGGATTGAGTCCAGTTGTGTTATTACCTACAGCATTACTTGTAGCTGTCCTCTGTCATACCCCAGTAGCTCTTCGAGTGCCATCTGACCTTGGAGTTTCATCTTCTGGTACTATCTATTGTTTCATTTTGGATTGTCTCATCACAGAGTTTTCAAGGTAAAAGACATTCAAAGGGGAGTTGAGATGCCTCCCTCTGAGCAGTACTAACAACTGTTAGCCACTGCCGTTGTCTCTGAGAGCTCCTCCACCATATAGGGTCATCATAAGTCAAAAATGACTTGAAGGCACACAACAACAAATTCCACCCCCCCACACACCAAAAAAGACCCTCTTACCAGTCCCTGATTACTCATACTATATCATCATTCCATTTCTCACAGTAACTATAACTATGGTGAATGATATAGTATTTGCAACTGGAATATTATATACCAGTGGTAGTATAAGACAAGAAGTATATTAGAGCAGGAGCACAAGCCAGCTGATTAACTGTATGGAATGAGGCAGGAGAAAAGATCCATTCTTCTGGGCCACAGTCAGTTCAGCAATAAACAAAATCAATATTTTGAACCCACTGTGAATGTTTTCAGCACTTGACCCACTGCTTCTAAAATACTGCTTACACGTTTTTTTACTCTCCTGAGATGTCAGGGCTAAGAGTCATTGATCATTTTCATAAGTGCACAGAAAGTATGCTTTACTGCAAATAATTAACAAATCAATGGGTTAAAATTGAGAACGGGAATATTGGCACAGATAAATACCAGGAAGATCGATGATTTTAATGGCCCCAAATTCTGGCTCAGTGTGCTACATGTTGCAAGTGCAAAGCACAAAATGTCAGTGCTTCTCAATATATGAATATGAGTTGGTCTGATTGCAGCCCCCTCTGAAAGCTGTAATCTCTGTGGAATACAGGTATACTTCAGTTAACAAAGTCAGTGTGTTCCTGGGCGTTACTCCTTCAACAGAAAATTTGATACAAGAGAGGCAGAAGTAATATGGAAAGCATAAGGACAGGTTCTGCAGCACAAAAAAGAGGACTAATATAACATGTTTTAGCCATTTTTTTCTTCATAACTAACAATAGGCACCAGTGACATGAAACAATCAGGCAAACAAACCAGATAAGCAAACAGAAGCACTCTGAACCTTCTAGAGATCACTTGAAGGCTTCTTCCAAAATGCATATAGGGATGATTTTCACCAGCCTCTACTTTGTTATGATTTCCATTTTGGTGGCCAGAAAAAAAATGCTGTATTTTTTAAAAAATATGGGGCATGGTGATGAGGCAAGCTTATCTTCTTTCCCTATTTTTTTCCTGTTTTGCTATTACACACAGTCTGAGCAAGGAATTCTGGAGGCAGCTGCTGTTTACTTTGCCAATTGTAGGTAGGCATACATGGCTGCAGTAGGATCAGCTAGAGTACCATCCCATTCTTTCTCACCCCAAGCTTTATCGCATTGTTCACTGCAGACATATTGCTGCAACCTGGCTGTGACAGCCTACGCTTCTCCAGCCCTCCTTTATCTTTCTCTTCATGCTGATGGTGCTATAAACCTAGCTAGACAGAGAACGAGGCATGAAAAGATTTTGTAAAACAGAGCTTCTTTGTCAGGATTTGTTAACTGAGGTGTGCCTGTACTTTCAAATAAAAGATATACTTCAACAATTTGAAGAAAAGCAAAGGCACAAGTGTAAGTTATTCGTTGGCCATTTCCACATGGGCTAATAGAAGCGGTGCAGAGCATCCTCCAGGGAGAACGTCTGCACCTGGGAGTGGACTGGGTCGGACCTACTTAACGTAGATCCACACCTAAGACTGCACCGGAATGACCCCAAGTGGTCGTCAAGCATGCTTGTGAAAGACCACTTAAAACAGGTCTTTCAAAAGCACAGAGCGTCATTCTGTGCCTGATCTCCAGTGCAGATTTGCAGGCTCGCACCAGTGCAAGCCTGCGACCTGCCGGGGGCCGGCTTTAGGCTGGCTAGCTTCAGCAGTTGGTCGAGACCCTCAACCAACCGGAAGCCGCCATTTTCGTCCCCGGAACAGTGCGGAGCGACGAGCATGCACTGCTCCGGAGCAACGCGGACCGGATCAAGGAGCCAAGAAGTCCGGTAAGTAGCGGCACGGGGTAATTCCCTCACCCTGTGCGGAAATGGCCTTGGTCCCGTAACCAGTCTTATGTTTAAAATAAATTGTCACACAATAAAACATTGAAAAGTAGACATTAATGTTTGGGGCAATTTGGCAAAACAAAACTTTTGTGGAAATAATTTAACAAATGTTTATCTTCACTACTTGAACTCTACTTCATCTTCACTGTATCTTTTACAGCATGACTATACTGTGCATGTGTATCCAATTTTATCTTTCATTTATTTCCATGCTAAAAATTTCCCACCTTTATTATATTTTATTCTGTTGAAATCAGTTATAGTTCTTCCATTGAGTGGAAGGTAGCAAACCTAGTATTCAACTTATCTGGAACAACTTATCTGGGGAAATGAATATGGATCTTCCATTCCAGTATTTTTGAACACCATGCCACACTGGCTGTCACATAATTTTAGTGGAAAAATAGCAAGTTGTGGCTGCAGTGCTATGCCCACTTACCCAGGAGCATGACTCACTGAACACAATGGTTTGAATCCAGGCTGAGTTTCATTTACCTCCCAATGAGGGACAGCAGAGGAGCTTGGAGTGTGTGGAGGGGGGGCAGGAGGGGCACATGGCCATGGTGCATGGCGGTGTGGCTACAAGCTGGGATGCCCCAAAAACATTGCTGCCAGAGGCAAACTGCCCCCATCACTCCCCCGTCGCTATGCAACTGATGAGGTAATAGGGGGATTTCCCTTAATCACAATTAACTTGCCACATTGATGTCAGGGGAATCCTAACTTAGATTCAAGAAACTTACTTCTGGTGAACCCTGAATGTTCCAGTTCCGCTATAATAGGAGCACTATACATGATACATGAAAAGTTAAAGTACCTCCTCTGCCACGGTCCCTTTCACCTATACAAACATAGCACTAGGTTTCCACGTAAACTGCCTTGGCTACATCCTATGGAATCCTGAGGTATGTAGTTTGGTGAGGCAATCTGCCTTGAGGGACCAGCAGGTTTTTTCTCCTAACATGTCAGAGATCAGCACCATATTTATGCCAGTGGGCTACAACTGTTTCTTTCTTTCCTGGAAACTGTCCAGGGACCACCAGCCAATGAATCACAGACCAGCATTGGTCCACAGTCCACCACTTTGAGCAGCCCTGTTTTAAAGTACAGAAGTTTAATTTTTCTCTCTTTTACATTTCCCTCTGTGAGGAGATGTATGGATGGTATGCAAATAGACTACACCCTAAATATGCAAATAGAGGCTGTGGCTGAATTTGGGAATACTGTACTTTTTTAAGAAAAGAAGCTGCCAGAATTCCTATCACAGTAGTTGCCAAAGTACTGTATTCTCCCAAAGCCTGCTTGAGTTTGAAGCATCCTTCCTTGCTGTATTTATCTTTATAAACCAGCCACAACCTGGCCTGGATTTAATAACTATATGCTGTGGGTATATACTTTTTGGACCTCAACTTCCCAAATCTTCCAGTCTGGCCACACTCCAAAAAAACGCTTCACAGAAGCAGCCATATTGGTCTGTTCCAGCACAGAAAAAAATACTGTAGCATGTTTTAGACCCAAAGATTTATTTTACGATGAGATGATTATAATTTACACATAAGAAGAAATGGATTATAATCCACAAAACTTTGTGCTAAAATATATATTAATGTTAAAGATATCACAAGCTTCTTTTGTCACAAGTAGTCCAAATATTGGGGCTCACGGGGATTTCAAAAGGGAATGCCAGAAAAAGCTCCATGTAAGTGTTACTCAACCTGTTAATTCATGCCTCTCTTTTGACATACATAAAAAAAACCCCTCACAACTCACTGCAAAGCTTCATGCTGCCTCCTTTTTTGTAATATTTCTCATCTTTAATTTATAATTTATAAAAATTATCAGTGAAAAAGAAGCTAAAATAACCAACAGAATAAACTTGCAGACAAGACTTAGTGACAACAACAAACAATGGGGATACAAAAAATATGGCACAGGAAAAAAAATCCACGTTGGACCAGATGGGAGAACACATCATTTTACAAGTTAATATGAGTCTTGGATAGACAAGCAGTTTCTGTAGCCGTGTTAGCATAATCAATAAATGGCAGCCAAATAAAAATTATCAGTTGCATGAATGTCCACCTGTGACTTTATTTGAGCAATCAATTGTTTTTATGGCTGCCAGACTCCAAAGGCAGTAATGTCAGATTATAGAGATCTTTCCATTTTGATGCAGTGAAATACCATGAGTGAAAAGCAATCACAGCTTTTATAGATTTAGGATGTAAATATGTTACTCATGGCACAGGACGAGACAACAAGTTGCTTACCTAGAAAGAAAATTACTTTAAAAAATTATTCTCATCCACTTAACTGAATGAGAAATGCTGATATAAATATCAACAGAGGAGAAGAAGACTCCACCTTAACAAAACACCACCTTAACTGAGAGCCTTGTTCCAATCTCTTCTGTGGTGGGAGCACCGCAGCTGATCTTTCGTCTGTCATTAGCAGTCAGACCATGACATCTCATAGCTACAACCAGTCTGAGCCAGCACACTGGCCACCCATAGATTCACAAACACAGACATATTGCTGCTGTGTTCCTTTCCCTTTCAGTGCAGCGGAAGCAAGCAAGGGGCTCTGGACACGCTGGGGGTACTCAAGGAATCAGTGAAGCCTTTGCCCTGGTGGCCATTTTCCGGCCAGCTTGTGGGGATGGAAAGAAATAAAAGAGCAGGAAGGGGGAAGGGATGGAGGAAAAGTGCCAGGTCTATTTGAATATCATGCGTGCGCGCGCACACACACACCAGGCTCTGCTGACAACTTCATTACCTCCACATATAAAAATGACTGCAGGGTAATGCAAATGGCTTTTTGCGTCACATTCCCCTGCATTCTGCATGCAGACTGCAGCAGAAAAGGAGGAGGAAGAGGAGGCCCTGAGACACAGCCTGGAGGCAGAGAAGCTTTTGTCCAATTTAATAAGATCTCTTTTCAAGGCATAATCCTCCCCTCCCACTCCCCTTGCTTTATCAAGTCTAGTGACCCAGGTGTGGAGGGGGAGTGTATATCTATTGGCACATGACTGTGGGCACGGCTGTCTCTGGCTTGACCTCCCTGTCAATCAAAGCTAGAAAGAAAGGCAGAGAGAAACAAGGGGAGTTGCCTATCTATCTCTATATTTCATTTTTTTAAAAATCCAATGAATGTTAAGCAAATTTCCTATGAAGCTGACAAGGTGATCTGATTAATATTATAGAAAATGTCAACAGAATATTATTTGGTAGATAGGACTGATCATGTTGAACTGCTGCCTAACCAATGGTAAAGGAATGAGCACCCCAGGCATTGCCTGCCAGCCTGCCCTAGATGCTAATAAAATTAGACATGAGCACTGATATGATACTTACTGAAGGCTAGAAATCTTGTGCTCTTATTCTTCATTTAATCAGGGAAAGGGACTGTGAAGAAAATTTCTGAATCCCACATTCGGTTTGCCTAGATAACAACAAAAATCAGAAAATCAGCTATGCAGATCTCATGGCATGGATCAGGACTTAGAAATGTTACCTAAAATGGCTAGCACATTATCATCATTTTATAAAGTGCTAGTATAAATTTGGGTTATTGCTTAGAATCACTTTTTATTTTTTTTACTTAAATTTTTAAAAAAATAGAAAGAGTACCCACCCACGCACCCCTCAAGTATCCCAACTGTCCTTCACAAAATAAAGCTGTGAAGATAATCAGTAAACACTATTAATTCTTATCCCCATGTGCTGACTCATTATTGTTTTAAAACTATTTTTATTTTACTTCCTTAAAAACAAAGATAGAAATCAAAAGGCCCAGTCTTTCCTGCTGCTTTGGCCTTTTAAAAATTAGGTTTGGGAAGCAGCAAGTAAATGTTACTTATTAACTCCCCCTCACTCATAACAATGTTAAAAGCAAACTGTGAAAAAAGATGCCTCACCAAATACTTTGAATAGCATTGATATTTTTAGCAAGTTACCTCCAAGACAAGACATAAAACAATAGCCCACAGTGACCTTGCTAAAGCATACTGTGAATATTTGAGGCATCACAGACTTCCATGCAACATAGATGATTAGTGCAATTTCATTTTACTGTTTGTGAAGTATAATATTTATTTTTCATGTCATACTATCACCTGCCACTGAGTAAGAACATCTGTGTGGGACTTCCTCTGCCTTGCTACTGTTTTACACCATTTGGTATACTCCTGAAAATACTTATAGTCCTTTGAGCACAACTGGAGTTATTACCAAATTATTTGCTACAGTTCCAGGCTGATTCCAGTACTATGTTAGTATTATAGCAAGTGAACGTTTTATAGTCTGAAGCAAACAGGAACTACCACCTTGGCAAGTAATAGATCTGAGAAACACATTCACCAGGAAAATGAGGAGTGTCAGGCTGAACAGCTCAATCTGTTCTGAACAAAACTCTGCACGGTGTTGCATCTAAGCAATACTTTGCTGAGATGATCAAACTATACCAGAGGGAGGAGACTTCAGGTGGGAATGAAATCTACTACAAGCCACCAGAGATTTGAACACAGGACTTTGGCAGCAAAGTCCACATGCTTTAATCCCTGGACCATTAAACAGCTCTTATGCTAAGAGAGCCATTGACCACAGGTTTAGTGTGCTATGTAATGTGTGAAGTGGGCAGGATGAGCACTGTGTTCATTAGTCCAGTAGGAGCAGTTGACCTGTAATCAAAATCAAATAATCAAGTAACCAAAATAAAATCAAATAATTAAAAACAAGTGGTAGTTGGTAGCTTCCACCTCAGATTTTAAAGAAACTATCTACAGTGCTGAATCCAACCTTCCAAAAAACATTCTGCACCTTGGATAACAGACTGGATCCTTAAAGTCTGGGCTAAAACCTGGAACAGATTCACCTCCCCACTACATGGGAGCCACCAGCCACCACTGCCACAAAAATAACTTTTCCAAGATCTACAGTGAACAGAGTTGAATTTTACAAAGATGTTCAGAACATTTCTTTTCACTCAGCCTTTTCAACATTAATTTCAGTTTCACCAAGTATACCACTGATCATCTTCCAGATATGTTTATGATGACATGAACACTTTTTTTTGCTATTTTTATTCTGTATTTAATTTTTATGCATTTGAAACTATGATTTTTTTTAAAAAAAAGAGGTACGTAAATCTGTCAAATAAACTAAAGCAAAGTATTTATTTTCTGCTGCCAGAATTCCTAGCTGAATATCCCTGCTGGCTTAAACAGTGAGAGTATTTAGCCACTTCTGCTCTCTTTTCAGGTGTATTTCAAGACTAATTTCTTGATACAGTCCCATAACAAATATGCTGGCAAACCAGGACTAGCCTTGCTGTGAAATAAATGAATCATTCTATTTCAGACATCAAAGTCTAGAACAAATTTATGGCTCCTTAAAATATGAATTCCAGTCCAAGATGCACATAGTAGTTGTGAATTAGTGCTATATTGACATTTTGCTTCAGGTACAAAAATATCTAAGGCACACACTATCACTAACATGCGAAAGAAATCTCTTAGCACCTAGCAAAAGAATGTCAGTAAAGCATGCATTGCATCTAAAAACTCACCTGATCACCAGAGATAAGTTCCATGAACTTCCAGCAGGATCAGGTGAACTGAGTCAGTGGACTGGAAAAGGCTGGTTTTCCTTGTCTCTCTTCCACCTGCTTAGTGATCATGCAGGAATGGAAACTAGTCGTTCTCCTCAGTGTTGGAAAGTTTATAGAGTCATTATTTGTTAGCTAAATCCTGAATACAAGTTTGCAGCAGTATACTTGATAGATAAGATCACACAACAGATTATATTGTGACACATAAAGGAAGAAGGGACTTTTTTAATGTCTCCAGCACTGATTGATTTACTTATTACATTATCTGGTGTTTTTTTTTCTTATTCTTCTCCCACTTGCACTTAAGGAAGCTAACAACAGTAACATTCAGATAAAATCAAATATAATAAAAATTTGAAAACAGATTAAAAACACATCAGTAACATAGTAAAACAAAGAAATGTCTTTAAAAAAACAGAAAATGAAAAATTAAAAGCACCAAAATAGTTTGTTTTTGTTTTCATTCAATCCTGCACAAATTCACAATTGTATAGAAGAGAGGGACATCTACAATGCTTTTACTCAGAGTTTAGAAAAATTACTTGTTTGGATTACATCTCCCAGAACATGCCTTGGCCATGCTATCTGGGGAATTTGGGGAGCTGTAATCTAAAGATATAACTTTTCTGAGCTTTGTTTTGTTCTCACATTTGGGCACATAATTTATTGGCTAGTCCTGACTAGAGTAGACCTATTTAATCAATTGTGGAATGGTATTTCAACACATTTGTAAATCTGATTGATTCAGTGATTATACTCTAATTGGGACTGATAATAGAATTTAAGCCACACTAACCTATTGTTTCTCATTCTAATCCAATACACAATATATAATGTATATTTATATATTTTGTTCAATGCGTAGTCTTGTTTCAGGTTTTGTTTTTGTTTTAAGCCAGTGTGATGCAATGGTCTGAGTACTAGACTCTGGGAACCCAGGGTCTGAATTCCTGTTCAGTCATGGAAACTGATTGGGTGGCCTTGGGCAAATCAAACTCTCTCAGGAGAAGACAACGGTACACCTCCTCCAAATAAATATTGCAAAGAAGATTCTAGAATAGGTTGCCATTAACTCATAGTCAACTTAAAAGCTTATAACATAACCAGTGAAGTATTGGGGCATACACACAATAAATACAATACAATACAATAACATACTGCAGACATGAAGAGAAGAAGAATATCACAGTACTTGCTGATCAAGCCCCGGCACCTGTATTTTCTGATGAACTGTCAACAAGGAAGGCATGCAGCTGCTTTACTTACTTAGGCCAGTGGTTCTTAATCCTTTCTTTACCCCCTATAAATATAATTTGTTGCCCGGGACCCCCAAGATTTAAGATTTAAATATTGGTCATTTGGGATCTTCAAACAAGGGAGTAGTTTGGGCATGTGCACATGCCTGCTGCCATGTTCCTTTCACCAGGGACACGGCAGCAGTGTGTGTGTGTGGCAGGGGTTAGAAACTGCTCCCTCATTTGCAAAGTAGAGGCAGAAGGATAGCAGAAAGCCGGGGCTTGCTGAATGGTTCCTATCTGTTGGTGATGAATCCAAGTGTTTCCCCTCGAACTCTTTCAGCCAACCTGACTCTCAGTGCAGAGTTGTCCCTCTCTCCCTTTTCAAGGAGCGAGGCCAAGCTGAGAATGCAGGCACACTCTCTCCTCACCTCTTCTCTCCTTTCTGAGAAGAGCTAGACATAAAGGTGTTGTTGTTGCCACCACAGTTGGTGCCCAACAGCAGGGCTTCAGGGACACCCTGAGAGGGCTCCACAGACCTTCAAGGTTCCACGGACACCAAGTTAAGAACCACCAATCTAGGCTTGTTGACATTCACTGAACATTTGGATAGGCTTTGGGAGAAGGGTCAGATAATTCCTTCCTCCACATATTTAGTGCTGAAGTGGATGGTTTATTTCTGAGTAGAGCTTGTGCTGGTCTCCAGAAAAACCCCATTTTGTGCCTCCTACTGTGATAATAGGCACATATTGTATATGGTCATGAATCTGATAGAAATACATTAACATATGACTTAAAACTGCTGAATAGAAAGTTTATGTCTGTGTCTACATTACACAATCTTACCTGCTTACATGCACCTAGAAACTTCCATAGGCACTCAGTCCCTCAGATAATACTCACCTTTGTACGTTATGGATGGAAAATGAAATTGTTCAATAGTTTCCCAGTACCCTTAAACACTGAAGAAATGAGTAAGAAGTTTCTTTTCTTTTTTGCAACTAACATAGCCCTTACTAATGAGTAGATGGTTAGGGAATTTCTTCACTTAGCATTTCTCATTATTAATAAATTTTATCCTGACAACTATTAAGTGAACACTTTGGATTTATGCACCTAACCTAATTACATATGCTGCATGTACGCATTTCATTATTTACTTGACAGATTCATTCCTTGAAATCATGCATAATTAAAGAAGGATCAAATATTAACAATTAGATACATGTTAATTCTCCTCAGATCCAGGGAAACAAACACATTTTATTTTTCTGTAGAACAAGGGCAGGGAAAGATATGTAGCTTCTTTCCAACTGTTGTTTTGTAGAGCACAATTCTCCATTTTTAGTTCTATTTTATTTGTAATGAAAATGATATGTACAATTAATTGTCCTCCTTCACCACCCTTTACTGGAAAATATATCAGTATTTTTAATAAGTGTAAGAGGTTAGTAATTTCTTCCTGACATTTTATAAATGAAACAATTTGTTCTGGTGTTTCTTGGCAATTTCCAATATAAGGTCTGCTTTTGGCCTCACTAAGTCAGTGACAAACTTTTCGTGACCTCAAATGGAGCCTGTAGTAAATTGAAAGACTTCTATTAACTCCTCCAGACAATTGAGTACACATGCACAGCAGAGGTCCATATACACAATCAACACAGAGTTTATAAGAGACTAAATACTTCTTACCATCAGGTATTGTCATTGCACACAGACACAGAGGAGAAAGTTTTTGTTTCCCTGTGTCATAAAAATTACTTATAGAGGCACAAAATATAAATGCCACAGATGGAGTAACGAAGTAACACCTAAAATTTATGGGTGCCAACCAAATGTCTACCACCAGTGCTATTCTCTGATCTCCAGAACTGTATAAATAGGTTTTGTTCACAAAAATGGCTCTCCCATTTATTTCTGTGGTATTTGGCAGGAGTGGAAGTGAAAATGCAGATAGTGAGTGTTAGTGTGCCTGTGCTCATGTCAATTAGCAAAAAAGGATGGGCCCACTTGGTTTTATCTTGGAGACTATGGAGAAAATCCTGTTTTGTTCTGTTGGTTCAGTGGATCTTTTCTAGGTGGGACAAACAATGGAATTTAAGCTTCAGCATTTAACATTTTCCTTTGGTTAACAGAAAAAAAATAGGAAATGACTTTTACTACTCTATCCCTCTGCTGTTTTATAAATTTTCTGTTTAAAAAGTTTAATTTCTTGATAACATGCATATAGATGCATGCCTTAATATATACTTGGTTTTGTGAAGCACAGTCTGTAGATGAATGCATGTTCTCATATTATAGGCTCTGTGCATACTTCTACTTCCTGATTTCTGTTTGTGGCACATCAAACTAATTTGGATTATGATAGGCTGATAGCAGTGGCCTCATAATAATCTGTGGAGACCTACCTTCTTTTTGAGTTCTACTCCTGGCATCTAGTTTAGAGGAATACTTCTGATGCACATTAAAAACACTGTTGGAATAACATCTGTGTTGCTATACCTGCTCGGTGTACGCGAACTTGCAACTATGTTCTTCAAGCCAATGCTGACTTAGTGCATGAGGTCTTTTTTATAACTGGATTGGTCCCAATAGATTTACTCTGCTTACTTAAGTATGAAAAAATATGCCGCTATAGCATAAGGACATAAAAAAAAAAACCTAACCTGGATTCAACTGAAGACATACCTAGTCTAGCATTCTGCTTCCCAAAGATGTCAGCCAGATGTCTATAAGAAGCTCATAAGTAGGGCATGAGTGCATTGGCACCCTTTTCCCAGCATTCTGCCTCTCGTGTTGGATTTAGAATATAGCCTTCATAACTAGTAGCTACTGGTAGATTTATCTTCTATTAATTTGACCAATCTTCTAAATCCATCCAAGCTGGTGGCCAGCACAACTATATGTTGTGTGTAAAAGACTTATTTTTCTTCCACCATCCTTCCACCATTCACTTGCAGTGAAACCTAAGTTCTCTTTCCTCAGTAGCCACATGTTGAGCTGACTTTTGTATTGAGCTGTCCATCACAACCTCAAGATGTGTATCTATATATATCCCTCTCCCTCTCTCACAGGCAGTTGTTGCCAGCTTGGATTCCCTCTGTGAACAATATTTTCACCTAATTGGTAATGTTGATGCTTAACACATTATGTTCAGAATTCACTATTAATGAATAACAATGCTCTGGATAATGATGATCTAGTATGGTTAAGTATTTCATAACCATGCTTTACTTATTTCTGCTTCTCTTTCCTATACTGTGTGTAATTAGTAACAAATTCAAATCCTCAAACTTCTTCTGGAATATGTAACCAACTAATACTTCAGAATCTAGACTTTGAGGCTCAAATTACTATTATACTTTTGTTAATTTTGTTACCAACTGGAGTTTTGGATTGTCAGTTATTCAGATTCTATGCAAGAAGCTAAGAATCTGTCAGGTATCATCAGATAGTGTGTCACATTCCAGGTAGAGCCAACCATAGTTGTTTCCTCTTCCCACTGCCTCTGAGAAAAGAAAGCAACTGTGGTTCCAGTAGTGATAGGTGCTCTGGGAGCAATTCCAAATTGCACTGACAAAACATCATCATCATAGTTATCGTCCTCATTATTTTATCCATCTATATCCTATCTTTTCCCAATAATGGCACTCAAGGCAGCTTACAAATGATTAAGAGTATTGATGCCTTAGTAGATTATTCTTAGCCTTTAGCCCAAATACACGAACACAAAAATTAGAATATTCACCACCTTAAAGAACAGATGGACCATCTTTCAGGGTTTTCAGTATAATCCAGGGAAACCACCAATAATCTCCATACAGAGGAGTAACAAGTAAGGTTTCTTCATTCATTCATTGCAGCCATCTTAGAAAATTACCATTTTTCTATAACTGAACTTGAAATTTCTCTCCCCATGAACAAACAGCAATGAACTCGGCTATATTATCCGTTCCTATCTGTTATTGCTCAGTATATTACCTAAATGGATATTTAAATATTGTTGTCCCTGTTATTCAATAATTCCGTTTGATGAGTAGTATTCTCCTGTTTGATCAAATTTACTTTTGCTACAACATCCCACAATCTCATCATTTCAAAAGATGTTAAAAATTCATATGTTGCCACATTATTCATCATGCAAGATTAATGCTGGCTTGACAGGTTTTGTAAAAATCTGGTCTTCTTTTCCCCTGCTGCCTCCGCTACCAGTCCCAACAACCCCGCTTTTACCCACAGTCCTTCCTCCCAAATGCATATGCTGTGTCTCTGTACGATGAGTCTTGGATGTTGAATATTGATTATTCCCATACACTTTCTTATTTTTGATGCTAAAGAGAGAATATTAGGGTGTGATTGTCAGGGTTCACATCTCCCTGACCTACATGTGCACTATTAATAATTCATGAATCAATTCAAAAGAGATCTCTGTGGAATGAGCTCGAAATAAGCCGTGCTGCTGTCTAAGATGACAAAGATGCTGAACAGGCCAACCTGTGTACAGGCACATCTTGGCTTCCATTTGGAAAACAAAACAAAATCATACATACACACACCAAGTGACAGAGCACTTAAGAGATTTGTTGTTTAAATACAAACACAGACACACTGGGATCCTTTTTTAAAATATCCCATTGAGGAAAGGTGTTTGCTTTAGCAGATTTCAGCTGAACTTGAATATAAGTTAGGTTGCAAAATGGACTGTCTTCTGTGTGAGGAGAGTAGCTACACACACTGTTTCACTTTTGCTGATAAAGATAAGGACTCACCAGAGACTAATGTATGTGTGCATGCACATGCGTGTGTCCACACTTCAAGCCACCTGTCATTTTATGGTGAACCCATGTATGTCATAGGCTTTTCTTAAGCAAGGAATACTCAGAGGGGGTTTGCCATTGCTTTCAAATGAAATATAGGTCTTTTCCGCACCTTATCTGGTTCTGAAGCCGTTGCGCAGGAATCCAGGGAAAGCCTCTCCCAGGGGGAAATCACTTCAGCTGTGCTCCCCTCCACACCGGCTGCCTGCTGGACAGGAGGAAGCGCGATGGCTCCGCCCCTCCCTTCTGCAGCACAGTCCAGCAGTTTCCCAGGCTGTGCTGGGGGAGGAAGCATAGCCATTGTGCTTCCTGGCATTCCACATGACAGGTAAGTGTGGGAGGGAGAAAGGGAGGACCATGCAATCATGTGTCATTGTCGGGAGAAACCCAATAATGATTTAATCCACAATTGTGCCAGGTTGCCACAGGATCACCATGGGATCGCGACAACATCATGCAGAACTGTTATCGCAATCCTATGGTGATCCCATGGCCATTGCAGGTTGGGGGTGGTGTGCAGAAAGGGCCATAGCCTTCAGCACCAGAGAATGATAACAGGAGGTAATGTCTGAGTGAGAGCAGAGTATATTGAGTATGTTGCTGTTGTTGACATGGGTCTTTAGTTTATTTCTGGTTTATGGCAACCTTAAGGTGAACTTATCATAGCGTTTTCCTGGCAAGATTTGTTCTGATGGGGTTTGCTTTTGCCTTCCTCTGAGGCTGAGGGAGTGTGACTTTCCTAAGGCCACCAAGTGCTTTTCCATGACTAAGTGGGAAGTCAAACTCTGGTCTCCAGAATCATAAGCCCTTTTCGCACAGCATTTGCCATGTGAAAGGGCCCTTTGAGCGTCGTGTGAATGTGAGGAGTGGTCCACACGATGCACTCACAACCACATGATGCTCCAGGGTCTGGCAGGCACTGCTCGTGCACTTTTTCATTTTCAGCTTTGAGCCAAAAATGGTGCATGACCGCGCATTGCTCCAGGGCCCCGTGCACACTTGCCATGTGTGCGGAGCTCTGGAGCTGCAGCGCTCACGCTTCCTGCCCCAGCGCAGCCTGGGAAACTCCCAAGCTGCACTGCAGAAGGAAAAGGCGAGGCTCTCGCGCGAGTGGGTGACAGCTGCAGAGCTGAAAGAACCAGGACACAAGAGCCTCTCGCTGGAGGCTGCTCGCGCAATTCCCGCACCCCAGCTCCGTGAAAAGGTGTGTTGCGGAAAGGGCCATAGTCCAATATACAATATACAATACTCTGTACCGTGCTAGCTCATGGATTTTGTGTGTGTGTGTGTGTGCGCATGTATTTGCCTTCAAGTTCCCTGTTGACATATAACAACCCCATGAATTTCATAGGGTTTTGTTAGTCAAGGCATACACAGCATGTACTTAGGTTTAAATTCCATTTTGGAAGTCTCCTTTATATTTGCCATAAAACTGTAGGGTTCCTGATACAGCATTGATCTAGGGGCACTGTGAGAAATTTTAAATGGTGGCTCACTGCCATACACTAAAGTGCCACCACCATCACAGGTATGGTTGATGAGGACAGGGGGAAAGTCTTCTCTGTGGCTGCCCCCAAACCATAGAAGTCCTTCCCCCAGAAGGCTAGGATGACCTCTTCTTTTCTGTCTTCCAACAAGCAAAGATCTCATTTAAAACCTTTGACTTGCCATTGTAGAAGATCTTTTCATTGGGGATGTACTGTATTATTATTATTATTATTATTATTATTATTATTATTATTATTATTATTATTATTTTGAAACTACCTTTTAACTGTTTAAAATTAATATTTAATATGGTTGTTTATTTAATTGCTTTTTAACTTTTGTATTTGTTTTTTTAAATTATTCATTGTATAGCTTTGACTTATACTGTATTGTGAGCCTCATGGGTTTCATACTGGTAGAAAGACAGGATACTTCTTAAAAAAATAAGTAGACAGACAGATTGGTGTTATGTTCGGTGGCTTCTGGTAGAGTGCTGTGGCCCTACAAGTTGTCCAAGGATATTGGCTGCTGATGTCAGAGGAGGGGCCAAACAATTTTTCCATCTGTCCTGGATTTAATCATGGGGTCGTCCTAAATGAGAATTCATACCTTAGGAGATCCTGCATGACTATCTATGATTCTCCAAACTTGTGGTTAGTTCATTTCCCAGGGAGACCCAGTGTGGTGTAGTGGTTTGAGCCTTGAACTACAGCCCTGGAGACCAGGATTCAATTCCCTGCTTGGCCATGGAAACCCGCTGGGTGATCTTGGGCACATCACATACTTTCAGCCCAGAAAACCCCATGATAGGTTCTTCCTAGGGTCACCATAAGTCAAAAACAACTTGAAGGCACACAACAACAACATTTCTTAGGTTTGTGAATCTACTACTTTTCTCTGAGTTGATGTATGGATCCATGACATCATCCACTCAAACAGGTAATAAACTAGGCTCCATGGCTGGCTATTTCCAAGAAGCTAGTGCTAGATGGCCTGCTATATACCCAGAACCCACTGCAGAGAAGATTGTCTATATAGGCCAAAATCTGCATTGTTTCTTTCCAGATAGTTACTTCCAGATTGATATGCTTGAAAGCAAATTAAGTGTTTATTCGACATCGGGAGAGACAGCTTACATATTTTCTCTATACAGTGAGATTATTTTTGTAAAGAGATAGCATTAGGTTACAGTTTACCATCAATATCTGCAGATTCTGTATCCATGCATTCAATCCATGCATTCATACCTGTGGACTCTGTAGCCACATATTCAGCCAACTACAGCTTGAAAATATCAAAAAAAAAAAATCCAAAAAGCAAACTTTGATTTTGTCATTTTATATAAGGGATATCATTTTACTACACCATTGTACATAATGGGACCTGAGCAACCATGAATTGTGGTATCTACAGGAGGGCCTGGAACCAAAACCTAGCAGATACCAAGGGCCCTCTATATATGTGTTGGTGCTGGGCAACTTCAATGGTTCCAGGGACCATTCTTTCACTTCCAGGCTCTGCTAGCAACCACCACCACAGTCCTCTCTTCTGCTGCTAAACTGCCAAATGTCAGCAGAAAAATAGGGATGGCCAGAAAATGTTTCTTTTAAAGGGGTTTCCCAAGTTTACAGTTGAATGTTGGCAACAAATCACCAAAGCCTCTGTAAGACAGGTAGAAATGCTTGTTTTAGAGTGCTCAGTGATTTATCCCCAAATCTCATCTGTGTGATTTGCCAACAGATTTCATTGGTATGGTTTTCGATGGTGTGGGATCCTGGAGTTGGGGTTACAAAAATGGTGTTGAGGCCAACTGCAGCCTGCTGACAACATGTAACCCACTCTTGGTTTAATTGATGGGATTGTCAGCATTGGTGTAGTACGGCAATTAGATGTCTGAGTTCAGAATTGTAGGTTGCAATCCTGGACCTTGTATATGCATGTCTTCAAGTCACTTTTTAACTTATGGCTACCTCATTAATTTCTTTGGGTTTTCTTAGACAACAGACACTCAGAGGTGGTTTGCCATTGCCTTCCTGGGAGCTATAGCCTACAGTATCTGACCTTATTAACCTGCAGTGCTTATGAGTACTTGGGATTGAATTTTATTAGTAGACATAGCTAGAGAAGACCCAATGAATCAACTGAATTTATATAAACATTGACTTGCTATTCAGCAATTGATTCAATAGGTCTATTTATCTGTTGGGGCTATCAGTGAGATGGAAGTCTATGAGATACTACAGAAATGCTAAGTATCCTGTGAAGCAGGATGACATCAAGCCAATTGCATGAAAGGGAAAAACAGGGGACAGCTCTCCTCAAACTGCCAATCCATGTGTGTGGAAACACCCACAACTTTGCACACATGCAGGTTAGTTTCCAACAGTTCAGCAACCATTAAGCAACATAAAGAAAACACATAATCTTGACAAAACTAACTCATCTTTCTCAGTTTTTTAATTTTATCCATATACAGTTGTTTGAATTAACATGTCTGATTTAGCAGTTAAATGCCGTGTATGTAACTTAAGATGTGACTTCAGTTAGTAGGGAAGACCTCTGAAATACTATGGAACTATCCAGCTGTCAGATGCATAGCTTTGTGCAAAGCACAAGAAGAAAGAAGAACCACAGCCTTTGAAGCCAACAAATAGCCAACATATGGAACCCTACAAACTAGTTAAGAATTTGTAACAAGTCTGCAATAAAGATGTTCGACCAAGAAAATGACACTTAGCCACACTAGCTGTGGTAGAAAAGAACAGCCTGTCAGACTCCTGTGAGTGCTGTAGTGACATATAGACAATAAAATGGGATGGCACAGGCCCTTCTCTGTGGGAGGGTTTTCTCCAGCTGTCTCCTGGGAGGCTCTGTGTGCTTCCTTTTGTAGGAAACCTTTCTGCTAAACGTGGCAGGAAGCCCCTTTGAGGTCTTATTAAAATTCTTCCTTCATGCTATAATATATGTTGTACAAGGCAGATGACAGCACCCCAACAGTTAATTCTTTATAGTGTGGAAATGGAAGCAACCGAGGCAAAGCAACTCTACAGCTGACATCTCCTGGTAAAACTGCACAGTTGGCATCTTGGAGCAAGAAATTAATCAGGAGGGAGAATCAGCTCATAATCCCATGGCCAGCAGTCCTGGGAAGCTCATATGTATTATTTACGGTACACAGCTGTGAACTAGATTTACAGAGAATGGTTACAGTCCTGCATCTGGTTATGTGAGCTCAAGACAAGATGACTTTGATGGGACTTAACAACACTCACCTGAGTAAAGGTTTGTAGTCCTAATGAAGACAGATGAAATTTTTCTTGATCCACATCCAAGCAATACTGATATTTACCACAGAAAGGTAGAATTCTGTCTCTTCCTAGTCCTGCACCATTTTAAATTTCATTTTTTGTTTCAAATCAGATCGTGTAAGACATTATGGAATCCAATTCACTTGTTGGGTGATTATTTCATTACTACTCAAGACATTTGGTAGGCAGGTGATAGTCTTCTTTCCTCTGGTGCAACTCCAGAAAAAAATGGCTTAGAGGGGGCAAAGTCATGGCAAAGAACATTATGAAGGAGCAAGGGTTTAATATGAGTTTAATAATATAATATGTTTTTCCTGTGTGCCTTTGAGTCACTTCTGACTTATGGCAACCCTGAGGCACCTATTCACAGAGTTTTCTTGGCAGGATTTGTTCAGAGAGGATTTGCCATTGTCTTCCTCTGACACGGAGAGAGTGTCACCTGCCCAAGGTCACCCAGTAGGCTTCCTTAATCAAGTGGGGATTCTACCTCTGGTCTCTCAGAGCCCTGGTCTAAGACACAAAACACTACACCACACTGCCTCTCGGTATGGGTTATATAGAACCTTAAAGCAGAGTGAAGGAGGCAGAAATGCCTGATATTTCTCCAGGCATACCGCCTTATATTAATAATTCTACCTGCTCATCTGAAAGCATCCAGAGTTTAACTCCCAACAGCTTTAGCTAGCATAACTAATAGGGACAGTTGACAGGACTTGTAAAGACATCTGGAGGCCACAAGCAGCCTTCCCCTTCTATGGATATAGATATGCTTATGAAAGAACTAGAGACAACAGCACTTGAACTGCAAAACTGTTCCTGCCAACCATTTCTACCAAATAATTCTGTAAATGCTCAAATGTCCCCAAGTCAATGTAGGATGTTCCAGCATTATTAACTGAATGGCCAGTGCTATTTACTTAGTGCAAACAAATAATGATTACTGCCGATAGGAATTTCTCTGCTAGGACTAACACCAACTTTGGAGGAGGATGATTTTCATCAGGATCAGTGAAACAGGAATACGATAAATCCTTTCCCTTTGAGCCACAGTCAAAACCCTGCTTACATACACTAAAGGTACCATATTCCATCTGATTTTGAAAGCTAAGCAAGGTCAGTCCTGGTTAATACTTGGATGGGAAACTGCCGATGAATACTAGGTGCTGTGAGCTATATTTCAGAGGAAGGAACTGGTAAAACCACCTCTGAGTATACCTTACCTAAGAAAACCCTATGAAATTTTTCTTAATGGTGGGCTTTACTTCTTGTTTTGATGTGGTTTGATTGTGCTTTTCTCTTTCCAATTTAATTGTATTTTAATATATTGCACTTCTATATTCAAGCTTGTTTTCTGTTTTAATTTTATTATTTAAAATTCAGCCTTATTGTGAATTGCCTTGAGTCTTGTTTGTGGGGAAATATAGTGAATCTATAAATCAATAATTCAATCAGTCAGCTTCCCTGAAACAAAATAAATTTGATACTACACAAATAACCATGATAACCAGCTGATCCGACATCAACTCCCTTTCTTTTCACTATTTCACCAACTAAACTGTCTTGCTACCTTACAAGCACCAAAGCCAATCCAGGTTTCATTTTGTAAACCGAGGCTGGAAAGACTATAATGAAGTTCCTGGAGCCCTCAGCAAAACAAATGATGCTTTGTCACCATCAGATTCCCCAAGCAAGTGTGGATCCTACAGATTCCCCAGCTGCAACCAGTCTAACTAGGTTCACAGCCAGTATCTCGCACCTCTTACTTTGTTTTAGTCAAACTTTCTGCAAGTGTTATTTGCTTCTTCCTTTCCTCCCATCCCACATGCACTGCTAGTTGATAGGTATCATCTTCCAAAGAGAGACAAGAGACATGACTTGGTTACTAAGCATCATTAAAGCCCTCATGTCACCTCCTTGGGCACGTGTCAAGTTTTTCAGACAAAACCATAGGACAGGGTTGCCCATGCTAATCAAGACAGTCACAGTCATAACATCATTTCTCCTCTCAAAATAATCTACAACAATCAAAATAGTTTACCTCATAGCTCTTCCTGGGAAAGGGGATAAATGGACAGGTGACAACATTCAACCTACATGATGATTCACAATCATTAGCACAGGTACTGAGGCATATGAAGTCATGCTCTGAATGAGAAATTGTGTTTCATAAGTCTTCATAAGTCTGTAACCTGCTTGGGCCTGTTGATGTTTTTTTTTTTTTAAACAATTTTATTTTATTTTATTTTAGGAGCAAGAAGTGATCAAAATTACATATAAATGGTAAATTTGCCCCCTCCCAGGTTTGGGGGAATCTGATTTGCCATTTTGGTGGCAATATTTTTCAGAGTGAGAAGACTCAAGGATGTGGGCACACACAGGCTCTCGCATGTTGTCCCATCACAATCCCAGCAGCACTTCTGACAGGATGGAGCGTGTCCCCAGCACTCCTTTCCACATCTGACTGGCTCCTGCAGAAGGGAGTGCAAGGGACACGTCTCTTCCTTCTGCACTGCAGCCGGCCTTCCTCCCCTGCAATGGGGAAGGAAGCACATCAGCATGCTTCTGGCCCTTCTGCATGGCCAGCTGCGACGGCTCACACAACTGGTGATCATTGACAGAGTTTTTCCATCAATCATATACCCCGCTGGTGATGTGAGAAAGGCAGGACCACGATGACGCCATGCGGATGAACACCGTCCTGCAGAAAGGGCCTAACATTCAAGGGAGTGGAAACTGGGTTCAGACCGTAGCCATTTCTGTGTTAGGGGCTGAGGTCTCAGCTTCCCACTCTCTTTCACACCAGGACGGCCTTCCATAGTTAGCTGATCTTTTAAGAATCACTACTATGAGCAAGATAAGAGGAAAAAAATACTGTGCAACTGCACTTGAGCAACACAACCATAGCAGTTCATCTAAACAGAGATGCCTCCTCCTGCTGCCCCATTAGTCAATATTTATAGCAGCCAATGCCAGCCAAGTTATTTTGGTACATGATACAGAAAATCCCATAAGCACCTGTGTCCATCCTAGGCATAAAAATATAGTAATAAAAACAGAAACAATAATTTGCTATCTTTATATTATACTCAAAATCTGATGCACAAAGCCAGCTCTGTGTCTAAGATACATTTATTAACACTTGCTTTCTGTACCAACTAAAACAGATTTGCATTTTCCCCCTTCTACTATCCAGATCTCTTCAGCTGTCTCTCCTCTTCAACACTATAATTAAGATGGCATTTTGTGATGCCACTGCTTCCTAATACAAACACAATCTGACCAGTTAAGATATTTATTTCTACATACCCCAAATGTCAACACTTTGTTGGGTCGTTATCCAAGGCAATTAGTTCTAGAATGACAGCAATAAGACACACATTTCCATAGAATCTATTGGCACATATTAATCTTTTTCTGCCTGCCTCACCCAAAGAAAGGATGAGAGTAAATTCTGGTGGCCAGTCTTGTAAGGACTCTTAGAAGGCACTTTTCCCTGATTTAAAATAAGGGTTTTAAAAGTTGTTATTTTAATCATTTTAATGCCAACAGTTCTAACAATCTGAGTAATTATTTTATCTTAATTTATTTCCTTACTTGTTGAGAGGATAATTTGGTGGGGGCCACATTTTTAGTCATTTAAATTGATTTTCCTAAAAAATTTAAAAGTTACATATCAGTAATGTATTACTAATTATTAATGTGACAAACTGATTTTATAATATTAACTAAAATATTAACATTAACAAATTAATTTTTGAATTACTATTAATATGTTTGCTTTAACAGCAATATTTCCAGGCTCTAATACTGCCACCAACATGGTAGTCATACACAGCCATTGACAGTCACATCCACCATTACAGTAATTTGTCCACTATTCTTGTAAAGCTGTTCAGGCTGGTAGCCTCCACTCCTCTTGGAAGCAAATTCCATATGAACTGCATGAAGAAATAGGTTCATCACTGAAGTTTACAGAAGGAATCCTGTTGAATAGGGGTTGTTGTTGTTGCTGCTGCTGTTTGCCTTCACGTCATTTCTGATTTATGATGACCCTAATGTTGAACCTATCACAGACTTTTCTGGGAGCTGAGAGAGTATGACAAGCCCAAGGTCATCCAGTGGGTTTTCATGGCCTAAAGTATAGCCACTGAAACAGTTGTTGAATGGTGAGTCAATACACTGGTAAATCTCATTGATTCATTGGCTCTGCATATCCCAAGCTTCAATTGTGTTCTATGCCCATGGGGTTTAATTTGCCTGATTGGTATCCAGTTCCATCCTCCGAAGGGCCTTTTCCAATTTCTTGCACTAGTTTTACCTCACCCCCAGTTGCTACTGGTTCTTTAGCTGCAGCCTAATTCCACATTTGTTTGTTTGTTTGTATGTTGCTGTATGTATGCATATAAGCATAGGTTGCTTTTTAAAGTCAGCATCCATAGATAACCATAACTTATTCCATGCAATGGATAATTTACAGATCATACCCACACACATACGGAATCTTAAGGAAACACAGAGACCACATTTTAGAAAGTCAGCAGTTGCTGCAGTAGCACAGAACATTGCAAGGGAATGTAAGGGAAAGAGGGGTCTGATCTTGATTGTAGCCCAGCTGTTGAAGAGCAGTGTTCTGTGCAGACCATGTAAACACCCTCTCTCTCTGTATACACTCCCCACCAAAAATAAATCAGTCCTGCATTCCCATATATATCAACATGCCCTGTATATATCCACAGTTATACCAGTCCCTAGAGTATGGTCCTCCAAACATATGAAGGTCTCTTTGCTTCTCCAAAGCTATGTTTTGTATGAAGAAAAAAATGTTGATCCTCAAGACTCTACTTAAAAGAGCCCCCTCTACCCAAACATTGCAATGATAATGAAACCTCAAGGTTGCCTTTTCTTCTTCCCTTTTGTCTGAAAAAGAGTTTCCTTTCACTTTATGATTGCAATTAATGTTTTCATTCAACTGCAAAAGCTGGTGCTCAATATAAATATTAGCAGAGTGAGCGAAACTGCCACCCTTGCCTCTCCCAGCAGGGCCATCTCTTTCTCCCCCACCCTCTATTTTCCCATTATCCCTTTAATGCAGAGCAAGACTGCTGATTACAAAAGAGGCAGTTTGACTCCAGCAATAGGTCTTCTTCACTAATCCTCACTGTCATAGAAATTCCAGCTGCTACATGAATAAGAAGCTCAATCCATATTTGCCAGCTCTAATATGAAATCTGTCAGAGCCCAAATTAATGAGTTCCAAATTCCTTACATCACGATAACAGGTTAAGACTGGTCAATTAATTACATAAATCCTTCCTGATTCATTGTGCATTTTCAGGCGAGATTGTGTCTTACATTACTCCATGACACAAGCCCTTTTGGCTCTTGTTGTTCCGCAGAAAAGGCCCCCATTTAAGCGCAGCCCGGCTGCCACAGCCTAGTGTTAAATGTCATGCATTGGATTTGCACTTTTCTGTAATTGCTTTTGTTAAAAAAATTAAATTAAAAGCTTCAGCACAGCAATGTGCTTGGGGAAGGAGAGGTTAGGTGGATTGGACCCTAGAAATCTATTCCTCCCTTTACCAGTCTGAAAGCAAAGCTAACTCTCTTTACATATGGAAGCAGCTGGGTTGGAAGTCTGGCCCAAGATATCCCAGTAGGGTTTGTATCAGGGTTTTTCAAATCCACATCAAGGTAACGGCCACAGGACTCCAAAGAGTTAAGAAACCAGGTCATGGCATTAGATATGCAGTGGCTGTGCATGTCTAGAAATTTCTAGAATTTCCAAACAAATATGGGGAGGATACCCTGATTCTTACATCTCATCTTAGGAAATTAAAATGAGACTATTCTCCTTCCATCACACAATTTCATTTTTGCATTTTTCCCCATTTATATACGCCCTCTTGTGGCAAGACAAAAATTTCACCAGAAAATTAAATGTTACATTTTCTGAAACACGATTACAAAATACAGAGCCTCCTAGCCGCTGATGAAGTAAATCCTTTTGGGGATGTTTTGCCACAGCAAATATTAGCATGAAAGTTGGGTACAAACATATTTTGTAGAATAAGATTGTCACCCAGTGCAGAGACGTTGTGAGTTGTCAGCCAAAATGGTCATGTACAGTTTTAAAAATCATAAGCACATACTAGAGTTCTCCTGTTTCACCTGCTTACTTTCACTTGCTCTCATGTCAATCCCTAACCTAGCTTTTATCTTTAAAAAGAAATAATAAAGATGGCATAACAAGCAATTTAGGACTAGTTAGTGGGTATCAATGAACATAAAGTTGATAAGATACTTTTGGTGCCTAGGCCATAATTTTGAATTTAAAAAAAAAATCACAAACATCACTGAGAAAAGTCCCACTGAGCATTTCATTTATAAAACAAAATACAATACAAAACAAAAACAAAAAATAAACAAAAATTAACATTAAAATAATTATGTTCTACAGAATGTCAATGAATGTACACTGTGTTGGAGGAAAATGGTTGCCCAGATCTGGTAATATGATTATTTCATGTCTGTGTTATTATATGCTTGGCTCACCCTGAACAAAAAACCTACATACATCACAAGTTCTTTGTCAATGATAGCACACCTATTATACCATGGGTGAAATCACACATGAGCCCTCCGACTGCCCCGCTGTTAGATTATCTTCTTGTGAGACCCAACAGACCACACATTACAGCCATTGTGCAACTGGCCCTAGTAGGATTGCTTTGCAGCATGCAAAAGATGTAAGGATTGTTTTCATGTTGCTGTTAGTTATGCTCAGTGGCAGTCTTCTACAAATGACAACTGCAACTGCTTTATACAATCAATTGAGAACATGGTTTCCTTGCAAGACTCACTCAATACATTTTGGTGCCTGAGCAGCAAATGGCAGCCATCCTTCTAAGTTGAGGTGCCTAGCACTGAAAGACACTGAAGTTATTTTGGTACATGAGTGATGATCTCTCTCTCTCCCCTTTCCTGGCAGTAAACATAAAATAATAACTCTTAAAAACTAACAATTTGCTGCCTTCTCATGACATTCCAACTCTCCTGGCTTGCGGCAGCTGCCTCAGTCTACCAAGTACTTTAACTAATAGTAGGGCTGGTCCCACTATTCTGGCAGGCTCAACATGCATCAATGCTGTCACTTAGCATTCTCATGTACTCTTCCACATTTCCTTCCAGTCTGCTTCCATGTTCTTAGAATTACAATAGGGCTTGTGGCATCTATTCAGAAACAGACTGGCATGGAACACATATTTCAGAGCAGAACACAATGGCTTTGAACACAATAGGTTGAATCCAAGTGTTAGTCCCAACCAGAGTAGACCTACTGAATCAATAGCACTTACATTATCAAGTTCCTTTTCATACAGTGGACGTATTTTAATTAACAATGGGATTTAGCCTATTGCACTTATTGGGTTGTTAGTTGTGTTTATCTTTTGCCTTTCCTCCAGTGAATTCAAGGCAATGTATATGGCTCTCTTCTTCACCATAGTGGAGTGGTTCAGCCAGAGACTGGCCCCAAGAGAGTGACTGAGTTTCACAGGAGACTGAGGACTAGAATGTGGAACTCTCAGGTCCCTTTACAACATTCTAACCCAGTGGTTCTCAATCTTTTGTCCCCCAAGTGTTTTGGATCTCAGTTCTCAGAAGCGCCAGCCAGCTTGGCCAGTGGAAACTGAAGTCCAAAACACCTGGAAGACAAAAGTCCAACCACTGCTGCACACTGCCTTTGAATCCATCATCCAGCACTTTATTGGCACACACTCCTTTCAACATGGGATGGCCTTTTCTACCTCTGTAAATTTATGGTATTGCACAATTGAAGGTTGCAAAGAAGAATATATGGACCAAAGACATTCACAATTGCATAGATTGTATACCATACACTACAAATATTATACATCTCAGGATTTTTTGGAGTTGTAGTCCGATGCACCTACAGGGCAAAAGGCTGAGGAATGTTAGTGCATTATTTTGATATCCAGGATATTAGGTAAGTGTGGTGTAGTGGTATGAGTGTTGTATTATGACTTTGGAGACCAGGGTTCAATTCCCTGCTAAGCCATGTAAACCCACACACTCAGCTGCAGAAAACCCCATGAAAGGTTTGCCTTAGAATTACCACAAGTTGGAAACAACCTGAAGGTACACAACAACGGATAAGGAAAATGTGACCTTTCATACTGAAACTGGTACCACTCCCATTGTAAAGCATACTGATCCTCACATTTTTGAAGGTGTGCAAAGCAACCTCACACTCCAACTGTTCCTTCTTCTGAGATGCCTCTATTCCTATTCCACAAATACAGCTAAGGATTTATTTCTTTCTTTCTTCTTTCTTTCTTTCTTTCTTTCTTTCTTTCTTTCTTTCTTTCTTTCTTTCCTTCCTTCCTTCCTTCCTTCCATAACAGCTCCTGTGACAGCTCTGTGTGATATGCAAATCAGTCTTATGTCATAGCCTCATCTAGTTCTCAAGTTTGGTCAATGCTAGAGCTCAAAAGTAATGAGTTACTTTGCTAAGTGGTTACTTTTTGCAGTAACAAGCTAGAATGGTGTTACTTTTTTTTTAACTTGAAATGGCTGAGGTTGTAATTCATGGTAGTTTTCAGTGTAGTGTAACAAGGGTTATGTCTGTTACTAATTAAAGGCTATGTTCTGACTTAGTCTGAGCAATAGACGTGGGAGGGGGAAGGGCCACATAGATTTTATGTGCAGCCTCTTTGCAGGATGTGAAGCAGGTAGTGAAGAGCAGAAGAGAGAAGCCAACTACAGAGAGAGAAAGTAGGAGATACGCTGAAAACATGAACTGTGCTAGATATTCAAGTGAAGATTGCTGGGGGGGGGGGCCTAAAAAGCCTACTTTTTCTGCCTTGTTTCATTCTCCTCTCCTCCTCCTGCTGCTCCAGAAAGAAAAAAGGGAGAGGAAAAGTGAATTCATGCAGTGGTGCCTCTTTCTCTGCAAATTGCAGCAAAGAGTGCACAGTTGAACTCAGTTCCTGCCACCATAGGCAATGGTGAAGGATGACAATGATAGTGGTGATGGTAACTAAAATTATTTGTTTATTGCCTCTTTCTCTACCAGGTTTCTAATATTAATGCACAAGACAGACAAACAGGAAAAATGTTTTCTAAAAAAAGTAATAAATGCTATAGATAAAGTCAAGGAGTTAGATCTAAGAAAACCCACCTAAATAATGGTAGAACTGAGGGCCTACATCATTGTCCATTTATGTAGTCTCAGCCAACATACTGGTTGGCAGCATAAGCATATAGGATGCCTCTGTGTGTGTACCTCCCTTCATTTCACTTCTAAGCATCCACAGAAAAATTATCAGGCACCTGGAAGTTATTGGCTTAGGCTTGCTGATCAGGTTACGCAGCTTTCAGAAAAGTCTAAAACAAAATACCATTTTCTTGCTGGTGCCCAGTCTATAAAATGCAAAATATAACGACACAACAGGCACATCTTAAAGTTTACAATAAAGGCATTCCCAAAGTTCAAAACAGCCATACAATTTATCATTATTTATCTCCAAACCTCCCAGCCACCAGACAGAGTAAAGCAGCCACCTCAGGTAGCTAATTCAAGATGTCGTGGAAGAGCAAAACATTGCTAGCTATTTAATTAATTATTATTTTATTTTCTACTCCCAAGGAGAATAAATGCCTCAAATGACAAAGTAACATGACTATCCTTGGGTCCTGTGCACCTTGATTTAGGTGTAGGGAGATGCCTTTTGCTGCAAGACAGCTGAGGCTAATCCAGATTCTTTCACATGGCAACACTCATTTTAGTAAGAAATATGGGAGCTATTATGGTCACTTGAGAAATAAGCAGAGAGAGATTCTCATTTTAGAAGGGTATGTCTCATCCTAAAACACGAGAGGTCTGCTGAAGAAAATAATAATTTTCCATCAAAATAAATTAGCTGGAAAACAAGGCTTTAAAGTGGTTCCTCTTTGGATATATCATGGGATGAGATGACTCACAGAAAAGACCATAATGCTGAAGAAAAGTGAGAGGCAGCAGGAAAAGAGAAAGATAACAAAAGCATTACAGGTGGTTAGATATAGCGTTTTCCCACACGACAACGTTATAGCGCTATTATTCCACTTTCAACCCCCTGTGGAATCTTGGGGTTTGCAGTTTGGGGGGGGGCTTTAGAATTCTCAGAGAGCTCTTGGGCCTTAGTGAACTACAAGCCCTAGGATTCCACAGTTTGTTGAAAGAGAAATAATAGCACTATAACAGTGTAGTGCAGAAATGGCCCTAGTCTAGGGGCCTTTCTACACTGTTATAGTGCTACTATTCCACTTTCAACATCCTGTGGAATCCTGGGGTTTGTAGTTTAGGGAAGGGCATTTAGAATTCTCAGCCAGAGAACTCTTTGGCCTCAGTAAACTACAAACCCCAGAATTCCACAGGATGTTGAAAGTGGAATAGTAGCACTATAACAGTGTAGTGCAGAAAGGCCCAAGGAAGCCACAGCCCTGAGAGGGTAAGACCTGAGCAGGGCTGTTGATAGCAGAGTGACTTCGAACTCTCTAAATCACAGGGTCGCCATAACTCGAAGCGCACTTGGCGACAGTGAACAACAGCAAACAGGAGCCTTCCGTTTGGGTCTGTGTTTTTCCCTCCACATTTCTGACCAGCTACCGTGAAGGAGGGGGGTTTGGCTCATCCTCTGAGGGAGCGCCTCCTTAAACCGCGCTTTCCGCCCAGCCAGAGCATCCCCTGCTCCTCCTCTTCTATCGCAGCCCTTCGCCTCCGTCCCGCCTCACACCGCCCGGGAAACAATAGCACCCCCTCCACACGCACACACACCCGACCCCCGCCGACCCTTCTTTCGACAGAGCCAGCCGACAACCTCGGCCTCTCGCGCGGCCCGACGACAGCCGGCAGCCGGGCCTCTTTGCATCACAAAAGCCCGGCCCTGGAGCCGGCGCCTGGGAATGCCCTTTCTCTCCCCACCCGCCCCCGCCGAAGCCGCCTCTTTCCCTCACATTTTCCCTCCCCTTCGGCGTCTGTGACTCCGCGCCTCCATTTGGCCGCCAGGGAAAAGGAAGGCCCGGGCGGGGAGCTGAGGGGACGAAAACAGAAACGGTTGTTTTACGAGTAGGCCAGCTAGAGTCTTAAACCTCGCCATTGGCAAAACGCCTCCCCGAATGGCTATTACTTGGGCGGCAAATCGGGATAATGTTTACGATTCACACATAATTTCTGTGCATGGGAAGTGTTTATTTTATATTTTGGCGGTTTGGAATAGCGGACGGCCTCAAAGGAAGGTTTGCACCTCTCGCCCCCCCCATTTTTACTTTGGCCCGTTGCTATGGGTGACGGGATCAAGGCCGGCAGCCTCCCCCCCCCGCGCTCCTCTTTCTTCTACCTGACAACGAGCTTTTCCCGCCTGCCTCCCCCCTTCCGCGCGTGCGCGTCGCCGTCAGACCTCGGCCGCACGGAGCGCACCACTCCCCGGGAGGGGGGGACGGACCCGCCGTGGCGCTTCAGCTTGGAGTCTTTGCAGCTGCAGGGAGAAACCAAAAAAAAACCCAAACCCAAACAACACAGTCTAGCATGTGGGATGGACGCGGGGGTGGTGGTGGAGGAGTGGGGTGGAAGGAAGAGTGGAGCGAGGCCCTGAGGTAAGGAACGAGCAACCTGCTCTTCCAGGGAGTCGGTCCCTGAGGGAGCCGAGGCTTGGCAAGGGGGCGGGGAGGGGGAAGGGGGAGCTGTGCTGATGACGAGGCGTCCCTTGTGTTGCTCCCAGGGCGAAACCAGATGGTGGTTAGTGAGTGGGGTGCGGGCGCCTCTTCCTGCTTTCAAGACAAAGCGAAAGAAAGCCAAGCCGCCAAAGGGAGGGGGCGGCCGGCCTCGAACTGGGGCGGGGGTGGGACGTGTTGCTCAGCCTCCCCGCTCAGCCCATTAAAATATCTGTGTGGAGAGCTAACGCTGAACCGGGGTGGAGAAAGTTTTTACGAGTTTGAGGGAAACAGTTGGTGAAAGGGAGCCATTTCCGCACTGGACTGTTATAGCGCTATGATTCCACTTTCAACCTCCTATGGAATCCTGGGGTTTGCAGTTTCGGGAGGGGCCGTCCGGCCCCTCCCGAAACCGCAAACCCCAGGATTCCATAGGAGGTTGAAAGTGGAATCATAGCGCTATAACAGTCCAGTGCGGAAATGGCCAAAGTCAACAGGACTCCAGCAGGGAAAGGGTTACTTTGTGGGGAGGGGAAAAAAACAAAACCGCTTGACAGCTGAAGAATTAGAGAAGGGCAGCCCACCCAGCCGCCCCTGCCTTTGGCTGAGAGTCGCCTGCCTTTGATACCGGCTATTTAAGGTTGAACTGGAGCGAGCGCGGTTTTCAGGCTATATTATCGTTGGCATGAGATCCCGATCTTAAAGGAAAATGTGCAAAACAGACTATCCAGCTGGTTGTGAGAAGTTGCATTTTCGAATCAAAAAGAGCGCACTGTTTTCTTGACAGGGAGATCTAGTTGGAATGAGGGGAAGGAGCAGTTTGGTTCTTTACTTTCCTTCTCATTCTGGATTTTTTGGGCCTTTGCTAAAATATATATATATATATATATATATATATATATATAATAAGAAAATTTTACAATTGGCTATTAAGCTTGTTGGGATGCATCATTGCTAAAAGGAGGGTACCTTTTAATCGTGAAAACACTAGCTGAGGAAGAAAAACACTATTGTTGCTTTTTTGTTAGCGAAAGCAAAGGACTTTATGCTTTTTGCTCAGTGTGCGTTATGCTTATACCTAAATTTCTATAAAGGAACTGGAGGTGGCAAATTGAGCTGTTTAATTAAAAGTGACTACAACAGGGACGTGTTTATTTCTTTTAAAGGCTGTTCCAAGTAAATTGTTGCATACAAGTTTTCACTGAAATAGTTCTCTTTAATGTATGTAATAGTGTGCATTTTTTCTCCTATTTTTTCTCTTCAACAGTAAGATATTAACAACAAAGATTTTTTAGAGCAGTTGATAATGGAAAAATGCATGAAATAATGAGAAAATATAAGCTGGGGAAACATTCTTTTATTCTTCTTGTTCAATATTCATTCTTTATTTTTTGTGCAAAGTGAAAGTGAATGCGTTTTTCAAAACAAAGAATGATATGAACTGATAAAAATAAATTCAGAAAAGAGAACTGTGGTATTAAAGTCTAAAATCCAGTCTTATAACTGTCCACTCAGAATTGTCTCATTGGGTATGTCTAGAACTATATATTCTCCAAATAATGAGAGGGGGAAAAAGTCATGATCAAAAACACCAAAAATACAAAAATATACAATCATCTGACATTTAAAGCATAGTAAAGACAATGTTACATATAGAATATTTTATTTTGAAATGTGATGAAGTACAAACATTTTCTAGACATACTAAAAACAGTGAAACACTCAGATAGCCAACATTTAGGCATTCAGTAGTATTTTGGTAGATAAAAAACATTCAAAAGGAGACATAGGTTAGAATCCTATATGTACTTAGAAGTAAACCCTTGCAAATAAAATGGAACTTACTTCTGAGTAGACATGCATAAGGTCACACAGTGTGAAAGGCAACTGTCCACTGTACAAAAAGAAATACTGTACCAATACAAAATGTAATTTGTGCAAAATGTGATAAAGTTATTATTATTACATATTACAACAATTTGTAACTGGATTAGGCTGCTCTAAAAGAAACTTTGACTGTAAGGGTTGCTGTAGTTCACTGTCCTTAAACTGAAATAATGAAATCACTTACTCCGGAGCAGACATCAAAAAGTGGCATCACAGTTGTGTTAAGAGTGGTATAGGCTTTGTACAGTGAGTACTAGCAGACTACTAAATTTAAAGTGCACAGATGTCTTCAAATTAACAGTAATTAGCACAGACATATATAAAGTAGACAATATCTTATTCCAGCTTTTCTCAGTTTATGTTTAAGATGTTTTTCTGTTGATATCTTTTCCTCATTCTATAGTAACAATTACAACCGTTGTATATATACTGTGTAACTTTAATATTGTAACAGTGTCCTAAATTCATATCTTGTTACTAGCTCTCATTCAATGATTCAAAGTAGGTGTTTCTGAGCAATTCAATCCACACGAGTTGTAAGTTATTTTGATGTTCTATATACAAATATTGACATTATCATCATCAACATTATTAGCTTAAAGAATCTCTCTTTCTCTAGTCCCCTTTCTTCTTATTCACTCCAATAAAAAAAAATTATTTTTCTTTATTTGAATGGAAAGCTTGTTCTAGAAAATGCATTTTTGGATAGCGTGCCAATTAAATTATCCTGGGACTGTCAAACTACAGAAATAAATTTTTAGAGTTACTCAGCTGAATATTTTATTTCAAACACATTTTATTCTAATCACAGCTATAAGAAATACTACTAAAATAACAGCTGGATGCCTGGAAGTTTATTTCTGATTATGACTGGCTAAAATCTTTCCTTCTTTATTATTCCTTATTGCTACATCACTGTAAAAAAAAACAAATAAGAAAAAAGATACAACTTACGTAGACTTTGTAAATGGCAGGCCTCATCACAGAACACTTTTGGATCACAACAAAAGGCAAAATGTGTACAATGGCTTATGGTCATAGTTAAACATATTTAAGCCTATGAAACTGTACTGGATTTCAGAAGATCAAACTACAGTGGAAAATCACTTGCTGTGGTTGCAACAGTATACTCAATGTGGGACAAAAGCTTTCAGCATGTTTCTTTAAAAAAATCACATACTTCATTTGGTCACTTAGTCCTTTCTAGCTGCAATCCTATATACACTTATCTAGAAATAAGCATATTAGAATTTACTCCTGAGGAAACATATACAGAGTGCAAAGTGAACTAATTATGACTTAAAGTCTGTTTGGTTTCAACAATATAATTGAGTTATGTTGCTTGACACCGCACTGGAAAGACAGCTGTACTGTCATTTACAATGCCACATGAAAATACCTCTTATGAACTTCAAGATGTGAGATTTTCAAATGTATTTTAAAACAGTGAATTATAGGGGTCCCCCTGTCTCCCAGCCTTACAGTGAGGTCCATAAAATCTCATCTAGAAATCTCGTTTATTTCTGGTGTCTTGCTACAGGCAGTATTTGTATCATTCAGTATTATAATATACCCGTTGTAAAATGAATGAATGAACAAACTGTTTTGAAAGCTGAGAAAATACATGCCTTGGCAACTGGGCAGATGGTATGTCTGTGTCACAGGCAACCTTCAACCATAATAGTAGTTACATTGGTCATTATAGCGATGGCAATGTACAAATGATATTTCAGGGTTCTTCAGGAACTGTGCTTCCTTTACATCCCTGTGAATTGCTATCATCGCTGCTGTGTCCAAGCCCAGAGGATGAACTGCAAAAAAAGAGGCGGGGGGAAGAGAGAGAGGAAATTGGTTTTCACAACACACTCAAAGCCTGAGTAACAGAGGAGAACTTTAATTATCCCCAGTCACAAAAGAGAGACAGGAAATTTGGACTTCTAATTAGCCATTTGGAGTGCAGTTGGATATTTTTTTAGCGAGATAATTTAAACGCGAATAATTCAAGTCTGACTAAATGAAATTCACATAATCAGAATGCAGATAATTGAATTTCTACTGCATTCATTAATTCAGTGTGGAGGTGTATGTGAAGACTTCTATGATGAGCTGTCACAGCTCAATAAAATCTCAGTCAATTAATTTTTTCATTATCTTAGTACTGCATCAACAACAACAAAAAGTGAAGTGTGTTTATTATCATGTGTGGGTTTTTAGCAAAGTATAAGGAAGTAACCTTTCAGAATCTGAATCCGCAGAATTTTCTTCTTTTTTTATCTCTTCATGTTCTACAGGAAACTTTCGTTTCAAGCAGGCAAACTCATGGATCGCTTCAGCAACAGAGTATTTTGTATGTCCTGACACACATGCCTCAATGTCTTCTGGACTCAGCTGGGTTTGTACAAAGAGGTGAAGTCGGCTGTCTGAAAGCAATAGTGGATTCTGGAGGATCCTTTAAAAGAAAAATAATAATAATAAAAAAGCTTTCTTCCTGTATCATCTACTCAATATTGTCTTTTTTTAAAGATATTTTTAACTTATACTCAATGCAATTTTTGAATACATTATAAATATTAAAGTGATTGAGCATGTGTTGTCTTTATTAAATTATTTGGAATTTTAGGTGAGTAAAAACATGAAGCTAATAGTTATGAACATCTGGTATAAGAATAATTCCAAGGACATTTTTTCCATTTAACCATCTGCTACTACCATGTGGATCAATTACTTTTTTGGCTAGGGTGAAAGGTGGGGGGAGGGGGGAGAGAAGAGAGAGAATAACATACTGTTAGAGAAACTGATTCGCAATGAGTATCTCTATACATGCTTAAAAGATTGCTGCATCAAAGTAAGAGGCACTAGAATTTTGAAAATATAAGGAAGTCTTTAATGTACAAATGCATGTATTCTTACAGATATGTATAAACTGAATGTTACAGGCAATTGTGTGTTTGAATTTTATACAACCTGGCAAAATAATTTGAGAACTGGAGGAGAGGGCATTTACTTAGAACTTTAATTACAGTGTGTAATTTTGAAAAAAATGCTCCGTTTTGCATACAATGCTTAGTGTAGTCAAATGTACATTTAGCATAAATTATAGTAATATATTTTTTCTGCACCTTCAAAAACAAAGTGCAAATATTGTATAGTGTTTTAACAATACTGTACAGTACAGTCATACAGTCTATTCTTTTTTGGTTTTCTTTGAAAAGCAAACTAGCAAATGCAAAATCAGGCCATAAAAATTCTACTTCATATACCCATAGCTTAGATTATTATCTGTTATAATTCATATTTTATGACCTACATTCGTTTTGGAAAAGTAAGTGTTAGTTATTTAATCTTTACATTTCTTTTAATCACAGTTCTGAAACCTAACAGGAGTTTGCCAAAATAAACAATTTAAGGAGTGCAGTTTATACTTGCCAAAATGTTATTGATAATTTTCTGCAAGGTAACTCATTAATTTAAGATGAACAAAAGCTGTTCTTGATCTTACTCTTTGTGTTCCCAATTGATAATTTAAAAACATGGCTTCATCCTCTACCTCATAGTAAGCACATTTGCCCAAGAGTAAGCACATTTGCCCTATAATGCACATAGTAAGCACATTTGCCCTATAATGACCAATGTAACTACTATTAAAAACTGAGTATCCTGATATAGTATAAAATGAGAGCCAACATGGTATAGTGGTTTGAGCATTGATCTATGACCCTGGAAACCAGTGTTTTAATTCCCCACTTGACCATGGAAACCCACTGGGTGCCTTGGGCACGTCACACACACACAGCCCCAGAAAACCCTATGATAGGTTTGCCATAGGGTCAGCATAAGTCCAAAATGACTTAAAGGCACACAACAACAACATTATAATATGCCACTAGTCATCAAAACGCTATCAGATCACTAATAAGTTCAGAAATATATTATACAGACCCTTTCTCCAACCAGGCACCTTTCAAATGTGATGGACTACAACTTCTATCATCCGCAGCCAACATGGGCAGGCTGCTATGATGGTGATTGCAGACCAACACATTTAGAGAGCAGCACCTATTGGGATGGTTTGGGAGGAAAATATGTTTAAAGCAGGCTCAATTATATCTGCCTGAAAATAAATGCGATGGTATCCAAAATCCACTTTGAGTATTGTCTATACATAATCTGAACAAAATTTTTGATTTTGGTCTCAGGAAGATTCAGAAAATTTGTATCTCTTTGAACCGTTTCAAGGAGAATGAAAATCAGTGGAACCAAAACAAAGAAGTATGAATAAACCTGCTGAACCTTTTCCTTCTCAAAATCCTGTTTAGCCTATTCATATACTGCCTGCATAATTCTGAGCTATTCTCCAAAACCAAGAGAAATGTGAACTTAGGCTTGTTGTTTTTTTTAAAGTGAAAATGGATACAGAAGTTAAATTGTAGGCCAAATTATATTTTCAAGGAAAATCAAGAAATATGTATAAAACCATGCCCCAGTCTCTGATTCTACTGTTAATGTATGTATGTACGTATGTATGTCCTTTCTGGCCATTAAATATGACATATGCATCAGTACTTCAGACTGCATTGGAACAAACATGATTGGATTCCAGTTTTGTATTTTCTTCCCTTTATCAAGAAACAACTGTTTATCTGTTTGGTATATTCTTCTCTTTATCAAGAAACAACTCTTCCATCAAAATAACAGGGGTTTAAGGGTATTTATATCTGGCTGGGTTAGGCCCCTATTCTGAAACCCCAAATAACATAGAGACATTAACAAAGAGAAATGGTTTAGGATATCAACAGTACCTATTCCTTTTTTTAAAAAAAAAATCTTGCTACAGTTTATCTGATCATTGTGTTAACAACAACAGTAAGAACACTGGAATTTTTATAGTATCAATATCCATGTTTCAAATCAGAAACTTTTATTAAATACCCTCTTAAATACTGAATACATCATGTATACAGTTCTGTTCTGAGATTTATTTTTAAAAAAAAAAAGAATACTGTGCTTCTCACAGTTTCATTTTGTCATCCAAGTAAAACCTAAGTAACAGTTCACAAGATTACACTACAGTTACTGCATTGTTGCTGGTTGAAATGTATTTTATTTTCTTTATAAAATAATGGGTAATCTTTAAAATTGATTTTTGATGGTTTGAGGCATTGCACCACAAAAGTAATGAGCACTAATGTCAATTATATTGGACAGAAATTCATTTTAGCTTTATTTCATGTCCAGTGCAATTTTGCTAAGCCTTGAACTGCTGAAACAGTGTTATTAACTTGCTGGTAACCTAACATATGGGAACAGCAAACAAAAGTGATAAGAGTACAGGTTGATCAGCACCTCAAGGCTACTATCCTCCCTCCCCCCTCCCCGCTATAATTCAATTTCCAATTTTGTTTTACATTGGCTTCATTATTTTACTGTTATTCTCTTTTCTGCTTAATAGTGCCATCTGGAGGCTAAAACACACACACAGAGAGAAAGAACAGAAATAATAAATTAGAAAGATGCTTCTCAAACAACAGGTATGATATCCTAGAAACACAAACGTGTCAAACAAAAACTGACATGTGAACAGAAACATGGAGATTGTTCACACCTCTGTCCTATAAGGTCTTTTTCCAAGAGATGGAATCTTACATTGTCTCTTGCATTAACAGACCACTAATTCAAAGGTACCATTAAAACACATATTTTCTCTACCAATTGAGGTGACCATGGGTTTTGTTTCTGTAGTGAGGATGCTGGGCTGATAAGCCATGATTTAATCAGTCTTATAATGAATTATAAGACTCTTGGTCTTTCACTTCTCCACATTGCCTAGGCCCTTTCCGCACGCAGCGAGGGAAATGCTCCCTGCCGCTACTCACCAGCTTTTTGGTGGATCCGTTTGGGTCCATCCTGACGAGGAGCAGTGCGAGCTCATCACTCCGTACTGCTCCAGCGTCCAAAATGGCGGCTTCCAGTTGGTGGAGGCTCTCCACCAACCGGAGAAGCTCACCAGCCTAAAGCCCGCCCCTGGCAGATCTGCAGGCACATACTAGGGCGCGCCTGCAAATCTGCACCGGAGCACGGCGACGGAGCAACACGGGGTCGCATGCTCCGTACTTTTTAAAAACCTCTTAAAAGAGGTTTTTAAGAAGCACGCTGGGCGACCACTTCCGGTCGCTCCAGAGTGGACTGAGGTGCAGAACTACAAAAAGTAGTCCGCCCCAGTCCACTCCACGGTGCAGAAGACCTCCGTTGGAGGTCGCTCTGCACCATTTTAACAGGCCAGTGCGGAAAGGGCCCTAGTATCATATCCTGGTTTGTAAGCAGGGTTTAAATCACTTTGGACATCATGAGAAACTGATTGATTTATCAAAGACAAATGTCAGTAGGTGCACAGCCATTGTTCTTGGTCTGACAATCTATGGTTTGTCAGCCTAAGACCCATTCCATTTGAGCCACAACTTTGTCACCAGTTATGAAAGATGTTAATTAAGTAATGATGGGTTGCCAGGAAGGCATTTCAGTCCTACTTCAAAGTCTGTAATGGCCAGCTGTGGTGTTTAATAATATAATCTGCAGCCTCATCCTATAGTGAGTTAGGCATACCAAAATCCATCAATCTGAATAGGCCCAGGTGTGTCTATAGCATAGAATCAAATTATTAAAGTACTGGTTTTCACCTCCAATCATAACAGAGCAGAGCTTGAAAAAGTTCCTCTTCTTGGACTAAAACTCTTAAAATCATTCAGAGAATACGGTCACTGGCTGTGCTGTTTAGAATGAGGGGAGATTCTGGGGTTTGTAATAAAAAAATGTTTTCTTCCTCCTGCAACAGAGTTCTATGTGGCTTTCTTCATACCCACCATAATGTACATTTTAATACAGTAAGGGGCTTTTAGGGTGGCACTGATGCCCCTGGCAACAACTAGCATGTTTTCTGTAAATGTTCTGGAATGCTCACATGCATTTAAATTGTTCAAGGAATGTCAGACACTCCACTATAGAAAATTTGCAAGCAATGCATTTTTTGTTAAGGGAAGCAAAAAGTCAGTTTTGCTGGGTGGAGGAAGGAACGTCACACAGGTCCCGAAAACAAAAGAGCAGGTAAAATTTTTAAGAAGACTGAAAAGATCTATCATAGGAACAATTTCTGGGAGGTCAGAAAGTTTAAAGGGCCCCAAAACTTAGAAACAATGTCACTATAGAAAGTAGAGAGAACAGGAAATGTAGCTGAGAAACAGTATAGTGAGACAGAGAACCTACCAGTTTCCCTTAAAGGGCACAGCAGTTGTGAAAGGGCTGGACCAGTAAAAATTTTGATGATGTAAGAACAGCCCCTCCCCTATCTCTGAGTGTGTGAATTCAAAGACATAGCCCTGTTAGTCTGGATCAGTATGCAAAAAGATCCCTTTATGCACTGTGAGTGTGTGTGTGTGTGTGTGTGTGTGTGTGTGTGTACTGGCAAGTATAAAGAGTGCAGGGTAGGTGTGTAGGACCATGGTTGACAGAGAGAGGGTCAGATGAGTCCAGGAACACACACAACCCCCCCCCCATCATCGTAGGCATAGGGAAACCCAAAAATTAATCCTAACCCACTCAGGATTATAACACACATGAAGATGAACTCTACATACATGCCAACATGTGTACATAGGACTCCTTATGTGTTAGAGAGGCCCTGGACGGTCAGGATCTCCCTTATATTAGGAAGATCCGTTTCTACACACATTGGTATATGACACACATCATTTTCTGTGTTGGACAACACTGGAAAAACTCTATTAGAATCAACTTCCCCACTTTGAAGCCCTCCAGATGTTTTTTGTCCAGGACTGATGGGAGTTATATTCCAAAACATCTGATGCAATCCTGGCTGAGGAAGGTGGTTCTAAATGCATTTGGAAGGACCCAATTTGGGGACAGTTAATTAAAGTAACAGCCACAGAGAGACAAAGAGAAGGAAGAAGGGGAAAAAAGATGGTAACAAGAATAAGCTAAAAGTGTGAGAAGGAATCCATTTGGAGAGAACCAGTGGTTAATTAAAAAGATAGAGGTAAATAATGCACATTAAGCCACTTTCGAAGTAAGAAAAACCCTCAAAACTTGAGTCATGCTCTGCTTTTAAAAACAGATGCAGTTTACACACTTATTTAGAATACATTACTTCTAAGAAGGAACATAAACATAGTATGCTTAGGTCTTCTTGGCTGTCACATACTGTATGTAGTGTACAATATATTCCATTTAAAAGCCTGCATTTCTATAGTGGTGAAAGGGAAGGCAAGTCTACACATGCTCAGGGGCACTCTGTTCCTTCATACAGTTGTGAGCAGAGATCTCCTGGCCTGTGTCAAGCCTAGAATACTGGCATGCAGAAGGCTTTTCCAGAGTCTAATCTCTGATGGAATGCAAGAGTATAAAGCCATATTTTAATTGATCTAAAGAACAATTTGAGCATCAAGGCAGTCTCGGAAGATGTTTGCTCTTAGACCATGCACAGAGGCTCAGGATGTGACATTCAGAATGTGTTGCTCCTCCTCATGCCAAAGCAGTATTTTTAATAAAAGCAAAACCATGTGATTTGTCTTGTTTGGACAGAGGCCAAAATCTGGTTCTTTTCAACATGATTTTATTAGTTATATTACACACTGTTCTGTTGGAGGAGAGCATATGGCCAAGCAGCGCAACTTAATCCTAACTAAAGATTTCCTGTATCTTCTGTAACGTAATATAGTGACAGATGCATGCTTGCGTCTGTGCAGAAGGTTAACACTGTGATTTTGTTTTCAACAAATTTACTCTGCCCATTTACATCATATAATGGGGAGCAGGGATCAAATGTACAGAAATAAGCAAACACAGCCTGTGTTTTGGTGCCCTCTATTGAATGCACACACATTGTGGATTCAATAGGAATTCTTGATAAATGCAGGGCTACCCATAACAAAGATCAGTGCCCTCCTTTTTCTACAAAGAATAGTTTGTTGTAACTCAGTGAAGACCCACAGATTTCAGTGGGTTTGCTCTAAGCACATCTAAACTTGAATACATCCCTATTTTAAAAAATAATAATTAAATAAAGTGATGAGCTTTCTGACAGAAACATAGCATACAAACAGGAAAACTGGGAGAAACTAATTTAGAAAGCATGCCACAAAGACTTTTATAGCTATTAAAAATGTTGTGATAAAGAACAACAATTATTAGAATCCTCCATTTGGAGGAGTTTGTGGCAGTGTAACCTGCTTTCAAATCATCCAAAATGGTCCTCCCTGGAATTAAATATTAATATCCCAAGAAGGGTTTGCAACAAATTATTGCACTGGGAATAAAGGGTTGGATTGAGAGGGAAGAGATGAGTCCTTTAACTGCCGCCCCTTCTTCCTGTATTGTATTCAGGCACAGCGAATTAATAGCACCCTATCCTCTGAAGCACAGCCCAGATGCCTGGCTCCCTCCTTCTCTTCCCCTGGACTACAGGGAAAAATCCTTCAGAAGGCCTGCAATTATATGAGTCTTAAGAAGCTGGATATAACCTCACCAGTACACATGTGAACAGGTTAACATAACAAAACTCATATGAGAACTGAAATCAGTAAGCATATTTCAGCAGACACTACCCTGGTGCAACCACTACTACTACTATTACCTCTCTCTCTCTCTCTCTCTCTCACACACACACACACACACACACACAAAGACAAGGGACAGTAATTCCCAAACACACATGGAAACAACACATACCCAGGCAGGGGAGATTCTCCCCACACCCTTCAGGTAGCGAGCGGGACTATGGTGAGAGTGGAGGAAGCTGCCGCAAATTAGCTAAAACAGCCTCTGTTTATTCCTCACAAGGAAAAGCCTCTTTCTCCCCCTTAACCTGAGTGACTATTGCATCTCAAGAGATGCCATTTCCCTTTCTCTTGATTTATTCTAATGAGAAGACATGTTCCTGAAACAGGGACAAGCAGGCTGGTGCCCTCTTCTTGTTGTGGACAATAACTGCCTGGATCCCCTGCTTGTAAAGCCTGAAGAATCATAAGAATTGCAGAGCTGGGAGAGATCCCAGCCCCCTGCCAGCACACAACTCCTTAGCTAAAGCATTCATGACAGACAGGCATTCAACCTGTTTAAAAACCTCCAGTGAAAGCTTACTACCTCCCACTTTCGTCAGCTCTTACCATCAGGAAGTTTTCCCTAACATTTAGTTAGGATCTCCTTTCTCATAATTCAAAACCACTGATTTGAATCCTGCCCTCTGGAACAGCAGAAAACAGGCTTGCTATATTTTGTTCTAATAATCAGCCAAGAGTAATGGCTTGAGCATTGGACTTCTACTCTGGAGACCAGGGTATGATTCCCTGTTCAGCCATGGAAACCCACTGGGTGAGCTTCGGTGTGTCACAAACCCTCAGCCCCAGGAAACACTGTGATAAGTTAACCTTAGGGTCACCATAAATCAGAAACAACTCGAAGGCACACAACAACAATAAGAACCACAACAACAATGGCAGCTGAAGTCCAAAACTTTTGGTGGGCACCAGATTGCCTCCTCCCTCTTCCTTAAAAGGCTCATACTCGGGTTACAGACTAGCCATAGGATGTATAAAAGGTATCAGAATCAGGCTGTTACATAAGGTAGTATAGCCTTAATGCTGCCAGTATAAATGGTAGGTTAATTTGCTCATAAGCTGCTAGTAGTGTAAATTATGGATTTTTTATCATTTTTAAATGTCTATGTATTTTCTCTGTAAAATACCTGGAGTCTTTTTTTTTTTTAGAAAAAAGACTAGTGACAACATTGATGACAAAGATGATGATAATGCAATATCTGGCAGTACTTGTTTTAGCATGCAACCTAGCTAGTTGCTTCCCAACCCTTTCCCCTCCCAATCAAATAGGAAGATGAGGGAGGACAGCAACATATAAAGTAAGGTCTTTTCCCCCCACACTCCCCCCATTCAGTTCAGAAGAAACAGAATGGTAATAAGCCTTCCAACACTAAAACAACAGTAGCAGGTATTTACAAGCTTAATGCACTGGGCCAAAAACACTGTGTTTAAAATAATTAAATGGGAGTGTCAGCTAACCCAGCCCCTAATTCACTTTAATAAAAGCAAGCAAACCCTCAGTCACTAGATTCAGTGTTCAGACTAACAGCACAAAGAAAGTAGTGTATTCAGTGTAATGGGGCACATTCTTTCCCTGACTGGCAATTCTCGGCACAGCAATCTAAGTGTCTACTGGCTAAGAAAATTACTGGTTTCTGAAAACATTTTGCAGCTCTGAAATGTAGGAACATGTCTTATACTAAGTCAGACCATTGGTCTCATCTAGCTCAGGACTGTGTACACTGGGGGTGGTGACTGCTCCCACCAAAAATACTGATCAACAGTGAGTTTCCTCTAAAACAAAGGGTAGCACATTGTGCTTGGTTTTGCCCCCAAGGAGCATTTTAAGGAACTTTTTACAAAATTTCCAGTTTGAGTTTGTGGGGTAGTTTGTGCTGGCTCAAGGGAATAGTGAAAAATTGACCTTTAAACCATATGAAGTTGTTCACCCCAATTTAGACTGACCTGTACCAAACCACATCTAACTGAAGGGATGTCTGCTGTTTGAAGTATTCCATACTGGACCTGATGCTAAGGGAGAGGCGATGTCAGAACATTTAGAGTCAGGGTGCATGTAAGTTAGTGACCAAAATGAGGGCACTGCCCTCCCATAAGAATTCTGCCACTACTCTGAAACTTTCCTTCAGTCCCCAAATTCCTAGCATAATAGTAAGTTAAAACTTCAATTAAGCAGTTAGAAATACAATTTAGCCATCCAAAGATAGGACACAAGCAAATTTACCAAGGGAATATGAACACAGCAAATGTATAAGCATTCTAGGTGGGAATGATTTACCATGTCCCACTTTCTGCAATGTTTCAATTTGGAGAATGAAGAAAAATTTCATGGAGGGACAATTCTTATTCAGGAGCAATGCTTTCATTTTGCACCCCTACCCCCAGAAGTACACCCTTGTTTAGAGTTACTTTACAGTAACTGATAGTCCCTATGTAACTGACACAGGATCAGGCAGACTGCTATTAAACTCATAGATGGGAGGAAAATGGAGGTGTTAATCATACCATCATATCTGAAGTATCAATTATAAAAATATAATTCAGCCATGGCCACAATACGTTCCCCCTATACATCCACAAAAATAATTGACTAATGCAGGTATAAACAGCAGTGCTCACTTTGGATGTCTGGTTGTTTTTGGACATCTCCTGTAATAACTCACCATTGGCTATGCTGATGGGAACCATAGGTCCAAATGATATGAAGGGCCAAAAGTTGCTCATCCCTTGAGGAGCGTAAACTGATCCTAAGTCATGATTGAGAGTCACTGTGGAAAACAACTCTGTATAGTTGTATCAAGAGCCAGTGTTGTGTGGTGGTCTGAGTGCTGAACTACGACCCTGGAGAACAGAGTTCAGTTCTCCGCTCAACCATGGAAACCCTCAGGATGACCTTGGGCATATCACATGATCTCAGCTCCAGAAAACCCCTTAATAGGGTTGCCTTAGGGTTGCCACAAGTCGGCTTGAAGGCACACAACAACAGTTGTATCATACACAGCAATACCATCACTATCTTTTACTATTGTAACAACTGTTGGGATCAGTAACATGCAATTCCCTGGGGAAAGCCAGGAGTCTGACTTGGATCCCAGTTGACTGCAGGGGTTTTGTTTTGCTTTGTTTTAAAGAGGATTATGGATGGAATGGTATCTTGGGAACAGAAACACAAGCAGATTTGTGATCTTGGCCTGTTACCTTCTCCAAATGCCTCTTTGGAACAATTAGCTATTCTTTAGGTACAGATTGTTATTATCTGCAATATGAAAGTCATAGTGGTGCAACAAGGATTCTCAATTCTAGTGTAACAACATCCACACAGTTTCTGTAGATCTCAGTATATCCAGGCTAAAAGTATACAAAGAAATACAAAGCATTTTACTGTATTCTCACTGGGGACATTTATTTGTGCATTATATTTAGCAAGCCAATGCAACATTCATCTTTACCTCCCTCTTTAGCTCCCCTGAATGCAAGGTAACCTGAAATGATGATGCTTTGATTTCTGCAATAAGCAGAATGCACAGATAGGAATTCCCCTGCCCTTCCAGTTTGCAACATCTGAAAGTAGCATGAAAACCCATTTCCATCCAACAGTCAGCCTGGTGATGTTTATACGACCATGGGATAAAAGTGCATGGCCATATAAACACTATAACAGAAGCTATAATCCAAGCCATTTCTCCCAGATGTTATAAACTCCACTTATGAATACATGTCTTCTGTGCCAGTAAAAATTGGCAGCTGCAGGCCATGTAAGCACAGCAACACTTCTTTCAGATTATTATGGAAAGCTGTAAGAGATGGGTTGGAGCTTAAAGATTGTGATTTGATGGGGCTTCTTAAATATAGAACATTATTTATTACAGCATGTCCTAGCCTCCCATTGTGAAGATCACTAAATAACTCCAACATTCCTGGCCATTTCAAGAGAAATTAAAAAACAACAACAGTGCAACCATACAGTAGTGTGATTGGAAGAAAGCAATAATATGAAACTACATGACGCCTCTAAGCACTTTGGACTACAACTCCCATCAGTCCCAAACAGCACAACCAAAGGGCAGTGTCACAGGAGTGGTAGCCCAAGGCATTTCCAGGGCATTTGGCTGCTTACCTCTGCAATAATAATATCTAATACCAATAACACAATATTACTATAGGTCTGTTTTCATAGTTGAAAGCAGTCTTGATCCCTATAGACATGAATGTACTATTTCAAGTGCTGAGCCGTTATTAATAATAGATTGGATTTCACTAGACTGGTGAATGGCCTGGCGAACAGGTTTACAAGTACCAAATGACTCTCACCACACAAAAGTGGCATTACTACAGGAATAGCAAGTCTGATAGACACAACTCCCGAAGCCAGAATGCTCTATGTCACTATTAAATCTGAAGAATACACTTCTAATTTGTATTGCTATGAAATTCTTATGTATGCTTCAAAAGGCCTAATGTAGTAGAATGATACACTGTCATGTATTAACATCATTAAGGAAATTAAGCATTTCCTTAATGAAAAACATTATGGAAAAGTCTCTTGCCTTTTAAAAGATTGTTCACTTTATATTATAGAGCTGAAATTTAGAGCTGAAAAATAGAGCTGAAATTTAGTTTTATCACACTATCACATTTCCACAAAGAAATTTCTCTAATACAGCATTTTATTCAAGATGGGAAAAAAACCCTTATAAATCTCAAAGCAAATGAACATTCTTGGTAACAGAAACACAATAGTATTTGAAGCATTTCAGCTGAATTGCTCTGAGCACATTAGCAAGAGAGAATGTGTAAATACGCAACTGTGGCCACAAGGTGGCTGTCGTGTACAAGAGAAGAGACATGCTGGAGCAATCAAAAATTAATTATCTTCATTAAAACCATTCTACAAAATGAGGGAGAAAGCAATACACTCACTTTTGAAGAAACTCTTGCAAACCTTGACGACGATGATCCACGTGTTGGGGATTATTTGTGTTAAAAAAGGGAGTTTTGGGTGGAAGTTCTGGCAATTGTCTAATTTAAAAAAAGAAAGAAAGGAACAGTAGTACTTAGTAGCCCCAAATGCACAAAATGACTTTTTAAAAAGGATCTGAACTGTGAAAAGAACTGAATGATAAAAATGACTTGAGATTACTGTGAGTAATCAAATGTTACCAGTTGTTACATACTTTAGATGGCAGATTTCAGAATTGTAGTTATAATAGTTTACTGGAGCAAAAAAAAAAAAAAGTCTTGGAGCAACATATACTCATAGTTATAGAGTGGCATCCTGTTAATGGCATACACATATGCACCTTATACTTGCATAAGTATTTTTTGCATAAGTATTTTGCATAAGTATTTTTTGGTCATTGTAAAGATCGGTATTCTCTTCCTCCCTCTGCAACATCAAAGGCCCCCCTCTCCAAGACCCACTATTTTGCTACAATAGCTAACCCTTCATGGCTATTGCATTGCTGGTAGAGCATGGAAGGGATTGGACAAGCATCTAGATATGTTCCTATGGCCAGATACAGACAGTTGACACCATTCTCTGAGAGCGCCAAAGGACCCCAGCAGTTCTGGGTGGAAGATGTCCTCAGTCTGCATAGCATCAGGAACACAGACAGCTGCTTCTCCAAGTCTCACTGCTCTCAACCAGAAACAGGATGTCTATGGGCAGAGGGTAGGGAGCTACTGTAGTGACATGGTTAGCCCCTGGTGGTGGGTTCAGGAGAACTGTAGCATAGTTCTGTATCAAGAATTCTTATAATTGGCTCAACAATGTAGGATCTCAACCAAAGTATAGCATAGGTACTGGTGGATTACATTCTACTTCATCAGATACACAAGGTGTTAGACATAATTAACAGGCAGCATTTCAGGGGAAAGAACTGCCAAAATCAACTTGCCTGCAAAAGTTCATAGGGTCTCCATAAGTCGACGGGTGACTTGAAGGCACATATATACATGTTACTTGATCAATCTCTTCTATCAGGCAAAATGAATAACACTTAAACTATACAGCAAAGGACCATATTAAATCTGAGATACATGACCAGTGATCTTGATTAGTGGTGGGCAACTTGTGGCCTTCCAGATGTTGTTGGACTGCAGTCTCACCAGCCTTTAACAGCATAGTCAATGGGGAAGAACGATGAGAGTGGCAGTTCAACAACAACAGAACAGTCACAAGTTGCCCGTCACTGTTCTTGATACTAAATGCAATGTCTCCCAAATTATGGTCTGTTAGCAAATGAGAAGCAAACATTACACCTTGCCATAATAAAACTGAAACTGTTGCTATTTCTTTCGAGACTAGATTAGGGGGCCGGATTGGATACCTTTGTGGTCACTGTGATTCTATGATACTCTATGATGCCAGGTCACCTAGTGATTGGAACACTGAGCAAATGAGAAATGAAAGCAGCTCTAAATCATGAGTGGCCTCTTCACTGGGGAACTGAAAACATATCTGGGGTTCTGCACAGTAGCCAGCACCAAACACAGTTTTTTTTGTGATGTTTGAATTCAGTTATTGTCAGAGCATGGAAAAGGTTACTGTTTTGGACATTAATTCTCACAAGCCCTCTGACAGCAAATCTGGAAGGTGCTAGCCTAGATACCACAAAGGCACCAGCTCCCATCTGATCTTGGAACCTAAGCAGGGTCAGTGGATGGAAGACCACCAGGGAATACCAGGTGCTATATTTCAGGGGAACGAACAGGCAAGACCACCTCTGAACATTCCTTGTCTATGAAATTCATAGGGTTTCCCTAAGTCAACAGGCAACTTGAAGTCACATTCATATACATACAATCCAAAAAAGGAACTTTTCTCAGCTCTGGATATTATGCAGTAAGGAAGTAGCAGATGAGAGCAATAGTAGCAGAAAGAGATACAAAGATAGCTGACAATATTTCAGCAAGGAGTTTGCATGAACAAAAGCAGACTTAATATGCAATTACCCCTTTCTGGACTCCAAAACAAAGTCTGTAGCATATGTGGTTCCTAGAAGTGAATTCATGGTAACCAACATCTTTGTTTTATAGTAAACTGCATTGGACTGGGATTGCATGTACTTTGCTGCACAGTCTTCAATCTGCAAGTAGCCCTTGATAGGATTCTGTGTAAGCCTTTGGATTCCCCAACCCCTCCCGCTTAAATTGGCCAAAACACACTAAAAAACATTTAAGGCACCTATCTGGCTCACCCCAAGCAGCCAAGGAGTACCAAAACATGGCTTTTGCTCACCCCAAATGGCAGCTACAGCAGCATGGTAGTAGAACCTGATTAGCCCCTCAGCACAAATGGTCCTTGTAGCACTGAAATGAGTTAGGCTTGGAATAGAGGTTTAGCATGGGCTCACTACTACTTTCCCTCATGCATGCCACAGCAGAGGGGTGTTTTTTTTTCTCCTCTCTACCCAGTGCTATTCCTCCCTTCTGTCATGTATAACACTATAAGCCATTCTGACAGTGACCTTGCTATTTTTACTGTTTGGAAATTACTCACATTAGCACTGCATTGCTCTGGAGTCTCTGCCGAAGCCACACAAATTCTCTAAAGCGCCGCCGGACACAAGATGTTTTCCTTGTGAAACACATGCTATTTGTCTGTGAAGAAATTTATGCTTATTTGGTCTGTAAACTGATGTACCTTAAAAATACCGCTTACATATTACCAATATCCAAGATCTAAAAATGTCAGAATGATGAGCCAGCCCCCTATAAAGAGTGAAGAGCTTCAACTACATTAGGACATTGGGAGGAAGGGAATCTCAGCATGTCCTTGCAAATGTCAGAAACACCCTTGATCTCAAATGATGATCTGTTTGTATACCAGAAGTTTCAGTTTCTGTACAGAACTATCCAAAACTGAATTCTTTTCAAAATTAGAGTTAAAGATGTGGATTAGATTGCAATAAAATCTTCCCAAATGGTCATCCAGTTAAGATAACTGACATTAAAAGCGTAACTCTGGGTTAACTTCTCCCTTTTTTCTATATTTATGACAAACTGGTATTTCAGAACACTTTAAGTTAATTACTGGCTGGTCCATCCCAGGATTTTCTCTGAAGTGGAAAGACAAAAACATCTACTTGTTGCTGTAGATGGCATAGATCAATTATAATTTAAATATACATCTTGATATTATATACCCAGGAGTCCAAGGCCCATGGTCTACTTAAAATGGCCTTCCATAAGCTGGTGCACTCCAGTAGTGGACTACAATCCCCATCATTTCCAGCTAGTATGCTCAGGTTTCAAGAGGTGCTATAGTCCAAGACATCTGAAGGGTGCTATGTTAGAGAAAGCTGAGGAAAGAATTGCCGTCATGTACATTTTTACAGTTTCTGCTTGTACAGCCTCTCAGAGAGAAAAAAAGGATCCTGTGAAAAGCTTTAGTTTATCATATTCTGAAATTCTGTGATATAGGGATCCAAATATTTTAAATAATAACTAATAAAAATAATTACCAAGTGATTGGAGTATTTAAGAAAGAACTACCATAGAAAAGCAATTTGACACTCTACCATGCATACTTACATGAATGAAGATTTCATAGTCTATATATGAATGCCAAAAGTCTTCCCTTTGTAGCTGGGGATCTCGAACCAAGACTGTTACAAATTCCTGCAAGAACATAATAAAGATGTTTGTAGAACTCTTCTTGAAAACAGAGGCCCAAGCAAGCTTGCCTGACCACAGCTTACTTATGAACTTGTTATCGAAACATGCATGCCTTAAAAATAACACGGAAGTTGAGGGAAGAGGAATCAAACAAAACACTACTCAAACAAAATGAAAAGCAATGACTAATCTTGCTTATAGCACATGTGCAGGGAAACCTTCTCAACTAGCCAAAGGGGAATTTCTAAGTTAGATAATACTGTGCATTTTGAATCAGGAAATACATGCTGATAAGGAAAAATTCAATTGTGTTAATCAGGAAAAGTTTAAATTGCTGTCAATTGGGAAGGATCTCGATTATTGTCAATCAGCCACCTCACATAGGGAACAGCCATCAGTACTGAATGGGTGGAGAATCTCCTTTTAAAAAGCTACATCACTGTTTCTTACCAAACAACTTGAAAAGAATGACCTCCACAGGAAACTAGTGCTGTTGATGATATTGCAAAGCACCACTTTCACTTATAGCTAAAAAGAATCCCACATTTGTCTAAATGGAAAAGACTAGTCTTTTGATGGGCCTTCCAATGATTAGTACACACAAGGCCCAGTCATGTAATAAAGGACTTTGGGATGCAAGTCTGACCTAGGCTATTTCCACAGTACACTGTTATAGTGCTATTATAAGTGGAATAATAGCACTGTAACAGTGTAGTGCAGAAATGGCCCTATTCTCAGCATGTATAAACTTATTACCTTTTAACATAAAACAAGACCAGAGCTTAGCAGAGTTACTTTCTTCAGCTGTGACTTCTCGAATCTATAAGCCATATGGTCAAGCTCTGGGCAAGGCCTACAGAACAAGAGATGGATCCTGTGAGCCAAATCTACTTGCCTAGGTATTTATTTATGTACGTATGCTGTAGAACAAGGCATAGTAGCACAAGCCTTAATACTGATGTAAAGTAACAGAACAATCTCTCTCTGCATTCCCCCCCCCACAAGTCTTAAAGGTGGGAAACATCATGAGAACAAAAGCACAGTCCATTCTGAACTTCTGTCTTTGAAAACCACAGTGGATGCCATTACTCTAAAAGGTAGGGGGTGTTGGAGTCCACCTGCAAAGCTAACATCTTAGAATTTGGGGGGAATTATAGTTCAATGGAAGCCTACAAGAGGAAGGTAAGGGCAGGATCTTTTCACCAATATATACAAGCACTAACTGTAGAGAGGACTCCAGTTAAAAGTTAAACAAAGTATTTTATTTGGACAAAGATATCCGGAACGCACTGATTGCCTTAACTCTAGATGACAAAGAATTGATGGGAGTCATGAAAGTCTCTTAATGTCTTGGTTGGGAAGCAGTATAGGGCAGATTTCCATAGGATGAGATCAAGGAAAGATTCCTGACTGCTTCACCAGGGCAGTTTCACCTTCCATTGTATTTGGGGGTACACAGAGCCTTAGGTGTTGAAAGGATTATCACAAACCCATTAGTGTTGGGTTTTCCTGCCTAATCCTCTCTGAACTTAAGACCTGACCATGTCTAAGATGAGCCTGACTTGGCACTCTTCTGGCCAGAGTGATCTTGAGCATGTTTTCCAGCCATAAATATGTACAATTATGAAAACAGCAAATCCCACAGAATGGGGGAGTAGGTATGGTAACAATGAAGTACTGCAGTAAGGGATGTGGCACACCTCCCAAAATCCAATTTGAGTACCTGAACGTCTTCTACCAATGGTCATTCAGTACACAATGTCTTTATTGACAGGGAAAGAAGGAAGGCTGTATCACCTTGAAACTTTAGATTTCCCCTTTAGATTCACCATATAAATTTCAAGGCACTGTGAGAACTATTGAGTGATACAGAGCTGCCTTCAGCATGTGAAAACATTATCACATCAAAGTACATTCTTTGTGTGCAGTTCTCAAATCAACCCCCTGAGATAATCATTCACCCATAAGTTACTCTGAGGCAGAAAACCAAAGAAGTGAGAAAGAAGAAATTTGGCCTAAGCCTTACATTAATAATTGGAGTCTTACTACTTTAATTTGCATGATGCAGTTTCCTTTTGTCTAAAGAGGAAGCACAGATGCGATGAAAAAAGTTCAGTTCATGGTTAACATGGCTGGAGACAATAGCATGGCTGAAACCACTGAAAAAAAAAGACTCTCAGCAGCAGTCCTCTGTACCTTTTCTACTCCTCAATGAAACTCCACAGTAAAAGTTTTTTTTAAAAAAACGTATATTTTGTCTTTCAGCTAACAAACTCAACTTGCATGGTAAATTCTATTATTACCAAGACACAGAAGAGCAATGTATCCTCCACAGGCAGAGTGCACAGCATACTTGTTTCCACTCAAAGCAAGGATAAGGCCCTCTTTCCAATAAGTCTCCACATCTTGCTTGTCACCAGAGATGAAGGGACTTACTGCAGAACAGGAGAAAGAAAGCCAGCCTTTGCCTATACAAGATGAGTCTTTTCTTCTGTGCGTTTTCCTTTCTAAGGAATTGGAAAGTGGACAGGCCAGGATTTGGGGGCAGAAGTCCAGGGCACTATAATAAGTCATCTGGCAGTTAAGCTTCATAGTTGAGCTTGTGGAGCTCTCTGAAAAGAGGAAGGCTCCTTCTCCAGGAAAAGAAATAAGGAACAGCAGAGTCTCCTACTGACCATCTGGACTTGTGAGTTGGGAATAAGCTGTTAGCCTTGAGAGAGGGACGATGAGGGGTTCAGTCTAACCATTTCCTAAGCTGTTAGTCCCAATTTCTTCCAAACGTTTAAGTGTGTGTGAATGGTTTGTATATTTACTTGCCCAGCTAGGGAGAACATGGCAAAAGAGAGAGGGTGGCAGTGACATTACCACAGCAGCCTTTGGGAATAATCAGTTCCACTACAGAAGACCCTTTATCTTGCTGCAAAGAACACCGAAGAGGGTTTCTACTCACATTGCTTCAACATGACTAGAGCTTTCCCTGCAACTGGTAACTTTGGCGAAGCAGCATTTCTGATTGAGAAGAGCTCTACTCATGTTCCTCAGACCTCAGTTTCTACTTCAGACCTCGCTGCTAAAAATAGGAAGATCAGGAAGTGAGGAGACAGGGTCTGGTAAACACACACTGGGGGCAATGACAGCATGTAGTCCCATCCTTCTCCCTGCTCTTTAAGCTCTCATGTGGCTTCTGTCACACATTAATCAAGTTCTTCTTGTTGTTGTGACTTATGGCAACCCTAATATGAACTTATCCCTAGGTTTTCTTGGCAGAATTTGTTTAAAGGGTGTTTGCCTTTGTCTTCCTCTGAAGCTGAGAGAGTGTGACTTACCCAAAATCACCCAATGGGTTTCCATGGCCAGCAAGGATTTGAAGTCTGGTCTCCCAGTGTCAAAGTCTAATAGTCAAACCACTACACTATGACCATTTCCGCACTGGACTGTTATAGCGCTGTGATTCCACTTGCAACATCCTGTGGAAACCTGGGGTTTGCAGTTTCGGGAGGGGCCAGACAGCCCCTCCCGAAACTGCAAGCCCCAGGATTCCATAGGATGTTGCAAGTGGAATCATAGCGCTATAACAGTCCAGTGCGGAAATGGCCTAAGCTGGGTCTCGAATCGGGTTATACTACCACTTAAATCAGGGGTAGGAAGTATTGTGTTGTTGGGGGAACTGCACTGGCCCTTTTGCAAATCCTTCAGGACACACCCCTTTGCTACTGCTGCTAAGACCTGCTAGCAGTTGTGGTAGCTGTGTGGCAGACAAGGATGTCAGTATGCCTTCTTGTACCACACAGCCCCGTGCAACTGCGGAATAGAGCGTCTCACAGGGATGTAACCAGTGGAAAGCCAGAAAATCCAAGTCAAGGAGGAGAAAACTGGTGTGATTTTGACACTGCTTAAAACCTGAAAACAGTTTTTGGAGCCACATATTTCCCATGTTTCCCATACTTCTTTCTAGTGCTCTCAAGGCTAGAATTAGCATGTCTGAAGAATGTAGTAGTTAACGGCCAATGTTGTGTAGTGGTTGGAGTACTGGATTAAATCTGGGAGAACAGGGTTCAAATGCCCACTCATTCATGGAAACCTACTGGGTGACCTTGGGGAAGTGATGCTCTCTCAGCCTCAAAGGAAGATAATGGTCTCCCATGAATAATTTTACCAGGAAAAATCTATGATAGGGTCACCATAAGTGGGAGTCCACTTGGAGGCTCAGATTTGTTTTGTTCCTGGCCTTACATTTTATTTGTTCACCATCTGTAAATCCTACCTTTTGGCCTATAAATATATACATCCTAATTTTCATTTGGTGAATCCTGTGGTGCAATGTAAGGGACATATTGATTGCACACTTCACCCATGAGATGTTGTGTCCTCAATCCAGCCTAATATTTGGATTTATAAAGACCAAGACTGCTCTTGGCCCAGGCAGGGAGATTTAGAAAGGGGGAGTGGTAGCACTGATATTACCAGAGCAGCTGTTGGGTCTATTTGGTTTTTTATTAATATTAGAAATATTATAGTCATAAGTCATAGGGAGGTGGTACACATCACAGCTCCACTCAGCAGAATGAGCAAGTGGGCTCCCATACTTTGTTATGCTGGTAGGGACAGGATAAATCCAGAATATATCAGGGTTTAGAAGAATTCATAGAATGACATAATATAATTTTTAAATATAATTTTCAAAGTTTGGCAATTAGCTATCTGCACCATAGTTTTGACTACACGTCAAATGTGAAAGGTACTTCACTCAGGCATGAGTTGATAATATTACAGACACTATTACAGACATTATGACGTCCTAACTTTTGTGTATTACAAATGGGACGCTATCATGCCAGAGAACATAAGATGTGGGAAATACAGAGGGAATTTTTTTTTTCTCCTTGGAATTTCCCCATTTCATTTTTAAGAAGCTCTTGCTGGGTATTTCCTCCTCTCTCCCCCACACCTGGTCGCATTTCTACTAGGTTGAGCAACTCTTTGTTTCCTTTGTTTACTCACTCTCTCTTCCATTTTCTCCTTTTCTTGTTCTTTTGTTCTCTTGAGCCTGCTGCTACATTCCATGCTACAACTTTATATCCCACATCTGTCATTATGGTTTACCTTCTTTCTCAATACAAATTTGCTGTACTTTCCAAGCATGTTTACTCAGAAGTAAGGCATACTATTCAAAGGGCCTTATTCCCTAATAACTGTGTTTAGAATAGCAACCTAAGGGCCCAGTCTTATGTTCACTTGCATGGAATAAGCCCCACTGAACTCACTGGAATTAGCTTCTAAGTGAACATGAAAAGGACTGTTCTGCAGGTTGGGAAAAGCATCCTTGCAGGCCAGTTGCTTTGTATCTTCCTCTTCAGTGTTTTTGAAATTTTATTATTTGTTTTTCCACAAGAAATGCTGTACCTGAGCACACCTAGAAAATTACACTTTTGAGTAGGTTTCACCCCAATCCCCATCACACACTGCAAATGCTCACTTATGCTGGGACATCTGTGAAGAGACGGAGAAAGCTGGTTGCCAGCTAAACATGAAGGAGCTTCATCATTATTACAAGCTTTTCTGTACTTCAAGCAAACTAGTGTCTGACAACCAAGAGCTCCAAACAGGCTGATTGATTTTGCTGAGAATATCGCTAATAACAATACATTTATGGTTATAAATAGTACTAATTGTTAGTAATAAGCCATATGTTTAAAATGAAATAGTGGCAATTTCCGCACTAGACTGTTATAGGGCTATTATTCCACTTGCAACATCCTACGGAATCCTGGGGTTTGCAGTTTCCCTCCCGAAACTGCAAACCCCAGGATCCCATAGGATGTTGCAAGTAGAATCATAGCACTATAATAGTCTAGTGCCAAAATGGCCAATATGATATGGGTCAGATTCAAATATTGGTGAATTTAGAGTTGCCTCACTCAAAATCACTGGGGCTGAACTTAATCTTGATCAAGAAGGTGAACTGTGTAGCCCCCAAAATGCTATTTGGCTTCAACTCCCAGCAGCCCTAGTGAGCACAGTTCATAGTGAGAAGTACTGGAAGCTGCAGTTCAACACATTCAGCAAAAACTGAATTCCCTCACTTAAACATTACTAAGATCCGCTGATTTCAATCGGTCTACTGTAAATATGACTAAGTCTGGATCCTGACCACTGGAAATATTCTTTAAAAAAAGAAAATGGAGAAATAATATAAGGAAGAAGATTGTCTATACAGTGATTCAGCATTAGACAGCTAGAAGAACAAAGGAAATAACAGATGATAAACAGACTCATGTTCATGAGCTGCAAAACATCCCAATGGCAATTCAAGAAAGCTCTCAACAACAGAGAAAGAACAAGCCACTTCAATCTTCAGTTCAAACTGATGCTATATTAGAAAATGCAAGTTGTCCATTTAGTGACAACTTACATTGAGCCCATGAATTTCATAAGGTTTTCTTATGCAAGGAATACTCAGAAGTGGTTCACCATTGTCTTTCTCTGAAATATAGCCTATAATACCTGTTATTCCTTGATGTCCCTCAACCAAATACTAACCAGGCCTGACCCTGCTTAGCTTCCAAAATCAGACATGATTAGGTACTTAACCCAATTTCTGTCTGCCTTAAGAATCTACTAGGCAGCCTGGGTCAGTGATTCTCTGCCCACAGGAGCTAGAAGAATAATGGCTTACTTAGAACACTTTGTAATTTGTTAAGCAGATAGGAGCAGAATGGAAGATTTGCAGACTGTAGCATAGTTAACCACTACCTATTATTAGCTCTTGTGTGATAAGTAATGCATGCTTAGATCAGCCTTCTTCAACCTTGATCTATCCAAAGGTATGAGATTACATTTCCCATAATCCCCACCCAGGATGGAGGGACTCAATATGCAGGAAGCCTGGTAGAGTTGGAGAAAGTGCAATATGTATACGAGCTCCAAGACTCACTTTTTTTTTACTTCTGAGCTCCCACATACAGTACCCATTCTTCCCTGAATTATTTAAATTTTATGGGCCAATTTGCAGGTGATCATTCAGCAAGCCATGACACCCAAAACTGTATGTAAGTGTGGCAATTTCCCTCATTCCTTCCCTCCCAAAAAAAAGTCCACCAAAATCGGATGGAAATGAAGAAAAAAAAAGGTAGCTGGAGTGATATTGCATCCAGAAGGTAGGGGACAGAAGAGGCCCCTACCTCTCACATATTTGATTACCTCTGCTTGCTGCTCCCAATTCTCTGTCCTCCTCTCACCTAGCAACATATTGGCATGAACTCTTATTGACTGCATAAATGCATGATTTTCTGGGTCAGAACACCAAGGTTGGCACCTTGTATTTATTACATTTATATAGATTTATTTTACACATTTATTTCCTCCAAGGAGTTCAAGGTAGTATATGCAACGCTACTCTATTTGACCTTCACACTAAACCTGCATAGTACAGTCGGCCCTCCATGATTGCAGGCTTGATTTTTACAGATTTGATTATTTGCGAGTTTCTTCCATCCCTGCTTGCCCTCACCTAAGGCACTTCTTTTCCAGGAGAATCTTCCCTTTCAGTGGTTCCAATCAGGTCACACAGCACTTTAAAAACCCGCCTCTGGTTGTCGTCGTTGCCGTCGTCCTCATCCTCCTCCCCCGTCCCCCTCCAACAGCAGCTGCCTGGCCAGCTAAGGACAGCTCACAGCCCAACTTCTTAGTGCTGCAAACCCTCTCTCCCAATGCCCTTCACACACCCAAGGAAGGAGATGGGTGAGAGAGAAGAAATATAGGGCCATGATGCTGACCCCTCCCCCCATCCTGTCCTGACCTGGTTTAGACCCTGGGTGTCCCCTTACCGCGGACAGACGCACATACATTTTGATAGTTACAATTTTTCCACTTTTGCAAGGGTCCTGTGCCCTTACTCCTACCAAATGTGGAGGCCCAAGTATAGTTTCAGTCTGGTGATTGTGAATGGCCCAAATCACTAATTACAGAGATTTGAAACTGTATCTCACTTTCCCATATAACTGATCTGGTGGTGTCAGTGCCATCAGCAACATCAGGAAGAACTTGCTGAAGCTGCACAAAGAATTCTGGCACTAGACACCCTGGAAAATGTGATGTTCTTAAGGCACCTGAGCCCTTTAAATAGGCATAAGAAGCACAGGGAACCTGTATTTCTCAAGATCTCTAAGACTGATTGAACACTGTCATAATGAGGCCTTTTCCCCCATGCTATTGCCAGACGAGGGCACAGTCAGTAGGGCTTAATCTGGACTTAGAATAAATTGAGATTTTATTTTATTTTTGGGAAACAGCTTCATTTCTCTTGCCAGATTCCAAATCAAGCTGGGGATGTTGCTCATTGTTAAATAGCGTAGCAAGTGTGTGCAGAACTTCTGGCTTATAGGTTTTGGGATGTGGGAGAAGCTCTAGGGCAAGGATGAAGAATGGAAGAAGTTTGGGTAGCAAGGCCCTCGAATGAGATCATGAAGCAGAAAGATCTGCCTCTTTTCGCCATGGAAAGTTTTGAAATGTGAAATTAACAGTCTTCTTCCCCAAACCACAGTGATTACGGGAGGAGATTTTCCCAACATTGATTGCATGACAATTATTTTCTACAAACTCAGCAATAATAAGACTTTGAAAGAAAAGAAAACATTTCTTAAGAGGTGGTACTTGACTCAATGCAGAGTTCCAAAGAACTCAAAATCATGCACACTTGCATATTAGCTGGTCCTGTTAAAGTACAGCCCAATTGTCTTTTTACTTTAAAAGGAATGATTCACTCACAGCGCTGCTTTGTGCTATATATGTTCCTAATGTTAGCTGCTCAAAATGCTGCAAAGCTTCAAGGTACTGTTTCATATACAGTAATAACCACATTATTTGCCATTTGTAGCATGTGATTTAGGTTCTCATTGAACATAAACGTTGATTTATGTTATGTTAGAAGACAAAGGTATAGATATTTTATTTGTAAGTTTGCCATTTTGCATGAATGAGCTTACAAATTCCTTTTAAGGCCAACATGACTTGCCTCTAACACCTTTTTAGCAGGAAGATCCACCAATTCCCATCTGAACAGCTGCAGACTACTAAAATGTATATCCAAATACTGAATTTGGAGAACTCATATTCTCTCTGTGTGATTTTACTCTCATATTAAATTCATTGTAAGTAAGAGAAACTTACATCAGGTAACAAGCAGAAAGGCCAGGCTCAGTAGCAGCACACAATTCAGCCCTGGCATCTCCAATTATGATGATGTTAAACAACTAGGCTGGGAAAGACCTCTATCTAGGAAGCCAGAGAGCTGTTGCCAATCAGAATAAATCAGTACTGGAACAGATTGATTATTAGGCTGACATAGAAGAAAAAAAGACGATGTGTAGCCATGACGGCGGACGAGAAAGAACTGAGGAAAGACCGTTGGCTTGGCGGGCTGAGCATGCTCAGTATGGGCATGGGGGAGGGGTTCCCGCTAAGCTCTAGAATCTTCCAAACGCTACCGTGCATGCGCGAAAGCTCCTAGTGCGTGAGGCACAGAGACCACGAAGAAGAACCAGGATTGTGTACAAGCACAGAATATGTGTTTTGGTGCAAATTTGACTTCCAAGGAATCTCAGGTTCATTCAAAAGGAAGTTGTACATAAAATACCCAAGTTAGCAATCAAACACTATGGGTGGGGTATGTCGATTTATGGCAACTGCATGAATTCCATGAGATTTTCTTAGCCAAGAAATAATCAGAAATGGTTTGCCACTACCTTCCTCTGGAATATAGCCTGCAGCATGGTCACCCATCCAAGTACTAACCAGGACAGACCCTATTTAGCTTTTGAGATCAGACAGGATCCGGTGCTCTTGGAGTATTTAAGCAGGCAGTCATGCATAAATGCATCTGAGTAGCTGCATCAGCACATAGATGGGAAGGTAGGTCTAAATCCCGTTATTACTTCCAATAGAGCTGATCCATTAAATCAATGGGAACTTGGTAAGTTAGCATTTATCTAAGTTCTTTTGATTCAAAGAGACTACTCTAGTTGAAACTAGCAATTCAATATTGGCTGTACCTCCCACTGACAATAATCCCTTTTGGGTAAAGAACATCTGAATTCTGATGCACATTCAGATGTGCTTTTCTAATACACAATGCAGAAGAGACACAAAATTGTAGCCAAAGGATGTGGGAAAGTAGTGGTCCTTGAACCACATGTGACCCTAACAACTTTTGTAGCTCGCTTCCCCGGTCCAAAAAAAAAAACAAGTGAAAGAAGGATTGGAAAAAGGCTCCTTAACTGTCACTCCTTAAGGCCTCCAGAAGCAGCAAATTTACTGGGCCCTCCCCACTAAAACCCTCCAACCAACAAGCCTGGAAGTCACAATCAGAAGCAATTTCTGATTGTAACTTCCAGCTACTCTTTAGAAAAAAAAAACACACACAATGTGGCTCCTTGGTGTGAAAATCTGACCTGAAAATGTTGAATTTTTTGTTTCAAAGGCAGTAATTTTTTTTCCAGTTGGAAAAAGGAGTATTATTTACTACTAATATTTAGCATTCACCATTCCTTTCAACTGTTCAAAGCCCCTCACATACATTAGAACAGCCCTGTAAAACTAACTAGCTTTATCTTCATATTGCAGGGCTTAAAAGTTAAAAATAGAGTTGGCACCCTGCAGCATATACCTATGTAATTTTTTTTTCTGTTTCTCAATACATCTAGAGCAGAGCTTTCCAAACTGTATGTCGTGACACATTAGTGTGTAGGCTGCAGTGTGTAGGTGTGTCACACAAATGTAACAGGTGGGGGGACTGCCTCTCTCGCCATCACTGCCCCAGGCCAAGGAAGACCCCAGTGGTGGGGGTGGGAGGTGGGCCAGGCCTGGGTGGAGGGGCTGCCTCTTCTACCACCACCACAGCTGCCCCAGGCAAGGAGCACTCTGGCAAGGGCAGTAGCAGCAGCAGGCCAGGCTCAGGTGATGGGGCTGCCTCCACTTACTGAATTACTTACTGAAGTACGGTGTCGCGAAATGATGTATGTCTAAAAAGTGTGTCACAAACATGAAAAGTTTGGAAAGCTCTGATCTAAAGGGTAGCTACAGTTTGCTCCACCTTTCTTTTTATTTTCTTGAAGTTCACAACTTCCCTAGGAATGAAGCAGAGCTTAGAATATTTTTATGCATCTGCATGCATGCACACACACATGCACGCACACACACACACCATGTATGTTGTTCATTCACCCTTCAAATACTGTGGACTGTTTCTCTGAATTACAGAAGTTGAAAAAGGAATGATGTGCTCATAGCAGTTAGAAGAGTCTGATCCAGTACAACTGTGCAGCAGTAACTGAGTACAGAGAATTAGTGAATCAAAGCTGGTGCATTCTCAATTAGAAATGTCTGGAGTGCCTCTGAGCAATATGCAGAACATTTTTCTGCACTACTGAGTAACAACACCCTTTTACTTCCCATTCACTTTATTCCAAAGGTGTGGTCTGCAAAGGTCAAAGCTATAGCACATGTTTTCCATGGAGGAATTAACAGTCCCCAGCCTAATCCCTTCCATTTCCAATTTCTAACAAGCCTGGTGCTCTCCAGCCCTCCTCCTCCTCTTGTGACCACCCTCCACAATGAAAAATCAAGCAAATACTTTCATTCATTACACCACAAGAATGAGTCCTGCTAACCAGTAAATTTACTTGCTAAGCTTTGTCAGGGAAATGTGGAACTGAGTTAGCACACAACTAATTTAATTTAAATCGTTGTTTCCAAGTAAGCCCTGCTGGTGTAGTGGTTAAATGCTAGTACTGTAGCCACAAGGTCGTGAGTTCAGTCCTGCCGGGCTCCAGGTTGACTCAGCCTTCCATCCTTTCGCAGGTCAGTAAAATGAGTACCCAGCTTGTTGGGGGCAATTGGCTAACACACACTATAAACTGCTTAGAGAGCGCTTAGCTCAGTGGTTCTCAACCTGGGGGTTGGGACCCCTTTGGGGGTCGAACAACCATTTCACAGGGGTCGCCGCTCCTCAATCCTGCCCCCCTTTTAAAAGAAGGTGGCCTCACAGCCAATGGGAGCAGTGCTTCTGAGACCCCTGCGCTGGGAGGAGGGGAGAGGAGGCATGCTGGGCATTTCCCCATCTTTCCTTGCCTGGTGGGAAAGCACTGGAGGAGCCTGAGGTGGAGCTGGAGGTGCGGAGAGCGGGAGGAGAGAGCTGGAGCCTGAATGTTAAGGCGTAGGTGAGGACACCGAGAGGAGAGAGCTGGAGCCGGAGCGTTAAGATGGAGGTGAGGAGAGGAGACCCCACACTGGCGGGAGGGGAGAGGAGGCGTGCAGCCAGGCGCAGCCAGACACTGCTTGGACGCTCACGCCTGCACCACACACACACACACACACGGAGGGCTTCCCCTTCAGTGTTCCCTTTCCCCTTCATGTCGGCTTGCAGAGTCAGAGTTGCTTGCTGGGGTGAGTGAGCAGCCGGGCACTGCTTGGATGCTCATGCTCGCACCTGCACCACACACACTCACTCACACACACACACACACACACACAGAGGGCTTCCCATTCAGGGTTTATGGCGCTGCAGTGGGACGTCTGGGAGATAAGACCCCGTCCCCTCACCCTCTTCACCTCACGCTCATTCATGCCGGCGAACAGAGTTGCTTGCCGGGGCGAGCAAGCAGCTGGGCTCCGCTTGCTTCCCAAAGTGGCGGGGCTGCAGCAGCGGCGATCGCCCGGTTGCCCATTCATTCTGGGCACACTGCTCCATGGGAGTTGTCGGTGTGGCTGTAGCCTTTGGTCCAGCAGGCAAAGGGGGAAACTTTCCTGTGGTGGATCTGCCATCCGACGGGGGAGAGCGGTCCCTCCGAGACCAAGAACTCAGTCGGGAAAGGAGCAGGGGGCGTCAGCCAAGGGCTTCGGTTTGTGTAGCAAGAGCCCCCAAGGCTCCTTGGTTGGGTTGGGTTTTTTTGGTTTTTTTTTTTTTTGGTTTTTTGACCCGAAAGCGCTGCTCTGATCCGTCCTGTGGACTTTGGCCATTTCCACATTCCAGTGTTATAGCGCTATGATTCCACTTTCACCATCCTATGGAATCCTGGGTTTGCAGTTCAAACAAATATAACAGCGCTATAACAGTCTAGTGCAGAAATAGCCAGGATGACTTTCTCCTCTCGCTTTTGTTGTGCGTGGACACTTGGCACTTGCCACACGCACGTGTTGTGTTCTTCGCCCTGACTGTCTTGCATTCCTCGCTTTTTGTATGTTCAGCGTCCGCACTCCCTTTAAGGGAGGGAGGGAGGGAGGGAGGGAGAGAGTGAAACAAAACACGTCTGCTTATGCCACCGCCATCTTTCCTCTCTCCCTGTCCTTTCCTCCCTGTGCCTCATGTAAAATGTGGGCTGTTTTGGCATTGCCTTTGGGAGTGACTGGCTTTTTGAACTGTGGAAACCCAACATTCAGAACTAGAACTACTGCCTTAATTCTGGCATTGATGGACACTTTCTGTGCTTGAAAAAAGGGGGGAGGGTTACCAGTTTTTAGGCATTAGAAGTCTAACCAGAGCAGTGATTTAGGGCAGTGTTTCCAATCTATTTGATGTTGGAAATAACTAACTAATTAATTAAATAAATAAATAATAAATAATAACAAAAATGATTTTATGGTTGGGGGTCACCACAACATGAGGAACTGTATTAAGGGGTCGCGGCATTAGGAAGGTTGAGAACCACTGGCTTAGCTGATAAGTGGTATAGAAATACACATGCTACTGCTATTGAAAGGGAGAGCCATTAACCAACAAATTAACTTGTTAATTTTTCTTGAGGAAATGGTATATCTGATCAGGATCTTTAAGTTCTAGAAAGCAGAAGATCAGTTTCATGGTCTCAAAGCTACATTTAAGGAGTCTCATTCTGCTTCTGAATTCAACAAGAAGCACTCTGCATAATTCTGTGCAAAGGCCATCTGGTTGAATGAGTTCTTGACAGTCACATTTAACAAAATGTTTTGTTCAACTGGCTGGGAGAGGCAGGCCCAGCTCAATACAGTTGTAGTTATTGCTGTTGTGTGCCTTCAAGTCATTTCCAACCTACAGTGACCGTAAGGCAAATGTATCATGGGGTTTTCTGGGGCTGAGAGTGTGTGATCTGTCCAAGGTCACACAGCGGGTTTCCATGGCTGAGCAGGAAACCAAACTCTGGTCTCCAGGGTCACAGCGCAATGCTCAGATCACTACACCATGCTGGCTCCCTTCCTTAAAGGTCAAATGGTACTGTCAAAGATGCCAAGCACCAGGTTGGAAGGTGCAGATCATTCAAAGCAGAGCACAGAGAAATAACTTTGGGGGATTATAAATCCCAGTATTTCCTACCTAAGATGGCATCATGAAAAGAGGTGACTGAAGGATTAGAATCACAGTTCAGACAAAGCAAATGAGCACTCACTATCTCTCTCAGGCATGGTCATGTTCACTGTTTAAGAGAAAGAACCACATGGAGCTAGCACTGGCTTCTGCACCCAGCATTGAGGGAACTACCAGGAAAACAGCAAGATCACTGTCAATACCTACCAAGGCCCCACATTTAAATTATCTTGACACTCCAAACTGTACCATGTGTCAGGCTTAGAAGTCATCTTAACTTCCTGCAATGCCCTGAAGTGATATTAGCACAAGGCATTGTGAGAAATTAAAATTATGGTTAGATTAAGCTATCAAGCACTGCCACATTCCAGTGGCAGCTGGTGGCTTCCATGTCAGTGGAAGGTTTTAATCCAGGCTTTAAAGGAGGTCTCCGAGGTGCTGGACCCCATTCCTCAATTCCTAAACCTTGGAGAGCTCTTTTAAAGCTACCCAAAGCCTGAAATGGATTCACTACACCACTGACAGGAGAGCCAGAGGCCATCACAGCTTCTTTTTCTGCTAACCAAGGCCAAGAAAAGAAAAGAAAAGAAAAGAAAAGAAAAGAAAAGAAAAGGAGGGTGACCATCAGAGGATATTTTGCTCAAGGTCCTTCAGTCCTGGAGTCAGCCCTACATGGAACTGTGCTAACAATTTTGCTTGAAGAAGAATTCTCTTTAAGGCATTTTAATCTTTAACCGAAGTGTGGCCTTCTCTATGTTGCTGAACTGCAACTCTCAGCTACCCTAGTTAGCATAAGTAATGGTGAGGAATTCTGAGGGTTGTGGTTCAACTATATCTGGACTGCAAGGCTGCACTTTGCACACCCCCGCACTGAAAGCAAGTACATATTGGCAGAATTTCCTCATCTGATGACCTCAACTGTAAAAGCTCTTCCATTTCCACTTCTTCCACAAACACCCAACATTGCATAATTCTTGCAAGAATGAGATGACAAAAATACATTTCCTCAATGTTTATGTTGCAATCTTTTTCAAGTTCTAAAACACTACCAAGTATATCTGTAAGCTACACAGTTCACTCATAGCCAGTTGGTTATATATAGCTGTATGCAACAGGACAGCTGAGAAGCTGCTGAGTCAATACAGAAGTATGTTCATTAAAAACTTCTACTTTCATGAAAAGACAGGGTCTTTTTTCCATATGTGGTGGACATGTAAGATAGCAAAAATTTTTTGGAAGGGGGTACATGACGAAATCCAAAGAATTTGTAAGCTGAATTTTGTGGAGCTTTATTTGTTAAATATGTTAGGGCAACAAAGGGAAATAAGAAGTCATCAGAAGATATTATTATATCTAATAACTGCGGCAAGGTTGACATATGCGCAGCACTGGAAAGAAAAAAAACATACTGATATAGAAGAATGGAAGTTAAAAGTTCTGGATATGATAGAGATGGAAAAGTTAGCATTTTCTTTGAACAATAGATCTATCCAGAACTTTGAGAAAGAATGGAAAAGAGTATTGGATTAGGTAATGATATAAATGTATGAGAAATCAAAGAAGAAATAATGTAACTGTTCTTCTCTCTGTTAGATGGAAATTATATTTGTAATGGAATGGAAATAAGCAATTTCAACTGGAAGATTTAAGCATGGAAATGGGGGGGGGTATTTTCGAGATAAACTTTTAATAAAAATTATACAAAAAAATCCTTCTACTTTCTACCTGAAACAAGCTTCCTGATTTGTTACAAAAATAGAATTTTTCTAGATTCAAAAGAGATTTTTTTTTTTTAAATCTTACCTGTTCTTCATGCTTTGGTGCCATCATTCAAGCTGCAGGCAAAGTCAATCTAAAAACATAAAAGTAGTAAAACAAAATAAATGCTGAAAGGATATGGATTTTAGCTAAAGGTGAGTAAAGCTTGGGGCTTCCAGGTCAACAACTTCTGGAGGTACACATAATTCTAATTCCTAGCCTAGCAAGTCACTGTACTAAGAATTAGAAAGTTATCCCTGTATCTGTCCATGGATTATTTTGATTCATGAAGATTTAAAATTCAGAGTTGGGAAGAGTTACAATAAATATTGTTGAAAAATGATGTGCATGTGATTTTTGGCAATATACTAAAAAAAAATGAAAAAAGAATTTCTACCAGTTTAAACATACCAGGCACAATCATATGTGCTGCAGAATAAAGAAATCTGGGAATTTCCCATTAAGTACTTGAATGAGCCTTGGGTTGAGGGAATCAAGAAGATAAAACAACCTAGATACAGATAAAGACAGTTCCCCAAATCTATTGTGGGTCTCTATGTTTCCCTGACATATAATTCCGAAATGACCTGTCGTGCTGTGAAAAATGACTTGTTCCCTCAACGGCAGATGGCATGAGCTCCACTCATGGTGAAGTCAAATGTAACATTAAACAAGTGAGGTATATTTATCAGAGTAGTGACTGAGCAGGGGGAAGACGTATACTATGTCATCCTGTTGTTGCAAAAGGACAGCAATACACCCTGGCATCAAATAATAACAGGTATCTGTTAAACAACAGCAAAGCCCACAAAATTCTGATATGTTTAGTATTTCTTGAAGGGAAATCCTGCCCAGGTTTCGCTATGTTAACATGCTATTAAGAAACATCTTGCTATTTCTATGTTGTATGTGGAAATATGGAAATTTCTAAGTCAGTTCTTGAATTTTGTAATACAAACCTAAATTTACCCCACAAACGGCCAAAGGGAACTCAGCCCAGCATATCAGTCTGGCTCTTACCTTCCCTGTCCAGGCTCGTCATCCCTAAGATGTAGCATCTTTTCAGATGTCCAGGTTGTGAGTTCTTTTTGAGGGGGAGAAATTTAACATATAACCATGGCAAATGGCAGCTTTTGTGTTAGTTAAGATGATGAATTCACTTCAGGTTTCCATCCGAACTTTAAAGGAACTATTCAAGGTTCTAAACCTGTTCCCAACATGTCACACACCTTGGACAGCTCCTTTAAAGTTCAGACTAAAACACAGATGAGCTTCACCACTTTGCTGACATGGAAGCCACCAGCTGCCACTAAATTGCAGTCTCACTTACAACCAGGAAATCATTTATTCTTGGTCTTCCTCAAGGCCTCTAGTCTTACACCCCCAGTGTAACAGTACAGAATTAAGAAAATTCATCTCAAAAATCAGTAGAACTCTTAGACACTTTCTTCATACTGTGTCTTCATTTAGCAGTAGGTTGAGCATTGGGACTAGAAATGAGAGAGAAAAAGGCTAGAAGTACCTAGTAATAATTCCTTTCCCCAATAGCTAAATAACAACATCAAAATTATGGTTTAAAAAACTTAATGAGGGATCATTTCACTCCTTGTACGGTATAACTGTTAACTACTTTTATAGTTTTCAGAGTGTGGCTGAATTAAGTGATAGAGGAGGAATATTACATCATTCAAAGGCTGACTCACATTGAGCCTTGTGCTGCTGAGCAAAAAAACCATTCTGATTCCTTAGAAGTAACTAGAAGTATCTATTTTTCCTAGTTCTCAGAAATAGGAAAGAGACAACTCTTAAAAACTGTAACCAAAACAGTAACTCTTGCAGAACTTTGGAGCTATAACTCTTTTTAAAGCAAAGCTAACATTCCTTTTGAAAGTAACCTCCCAAACGCTTGAGAAGAAAATTTATCAGATAAGCAGGAATCAATGTGCTTAATCTCACTGATCAGTGGTCTACAAAGCTCATTCCCAAAGGAATGTCTGGCAGTGATAAGATCGGTTTCTTTGAACTTACATGATGGATTATCTATGAGTGAACACTTGAAAGAACTTTGCCCTCTTCTCATAGGCAACTAAGAGAATGGGGACAGACCATCTGGGGTTGGGACTTTTCTGCCACAGGAGGGCAGAGAAAGAGGGGGAAAGTACCGAAACGAAACAAACTCAAATGTTGTTGTTTCTAGCCAATTTGATTAGAAGAAATGGGTTCCCCAATTAGAAAACAAGAAGACACACTCAGAGTTCACGGCACAGAAAAAGACCACTCTCCACAAAAAAGCATGAAGAACTGATTGGGAAGGGAAAGCAAAGCAATCTCTCTGTTCCTCAAAACCCCAGAAAGAAATCTTCTGTCATAAACACCAGCTTTTGGTTTGAATTCTAGAAAATTCCTGACATGTAATATCACAAGGACAGATCCTATGTGTGCATCTGTAGGATAAGGCAAAGCTTTCCCCTCAAAAGTATTTGTGTAACCTCTGATGCCCCTAGAGCTACCATTTTCTATCAAAAAAGGGTCAGTTCCCTCTCTCAGAATTTACCTTTTAAATAGGTTGCAGCCTCTCCCCACAATGATTAACACTGAAAAAAACAGTTTTTTCAAAACCAGATGTGGACTTATGGACACTTCTGGGTTTGTTTTGGTTTGCTTTTCAGCTCAATGAGAGCCACTGTGGTGTAATGATTTCATTGTTGGACTAGTACTCCAGAAGACCATGATTCAAATCCTCACTCAGCCATGGAAACCAGGTTATGCTCTCTCAGCCATAGAGGAAGGAAAAAACAAACCTCTGCAGAATAAATCTTGCCAAGAAAGCCTTGTGACAGAGTCACAATAATTTGGAACTGACTGGAACACAACAAAAAGAACAATAGCCTCTTGATCGTTCCAGGAGCAGAAAATTGGCTTATACAGCAACCACAGAGACCATGAAAGAGAATTACTAGTTCCACAATTCACATACACAGATCCATACCAACAACAACATCAACCCACAACTCACATTTTACAACTCATGACCATTCAAGAAAACAAGGTTGACACACTGTTGAATCAACAACAGTTGTCATACTTCAGATGAAAATCAAGTAAATAGATTTCCAGAGGGGTATTCAATCCAACTGAGGTTCTCAGGTGTATGTTCCAGATTGCTAAAGCAAGATATTCCACACATCCAACCTAAGACTAACCTTTAGCTATTTTTCTAATCTACTTTAGAAATTTAATAAGATTCTTATGTCCATGCCAGGAATCCAGTGAAAGATAAAGGCATTTTCTTCGAGACCTTGGAAAGTTACTTGTAAAAAGAGATCATTTCATCTTATTTGCTACAGTGTTTGAAAAGCAAACTTTCTCATTATAATATTGTCTCATTATACTTTTTGTTACTTTTCCATTACATTTGGGCTAAGATTCATATGGTCTAAATATCTAAAGGCACTAGATCCTATCTGATCTTGGAAGCTAAGCAGGGTCAGCCCTGGTCAGTACTTTGATGTGAGATCACCAATGAATAGCAGGTGCTGTGAGCCATCTTTCTGAGGAATTGACTGACAAACTCACTTGTGAGTATTCCTTGACTAAGAAAACCCTATGAAATTCATGGGATCATCATAAGTTGACAAATGACTTGAAGGCACACGCAAACACGCGCGCGCGCACACACACACACACAGATTCATAACTGAATGGCTGAAAACTTGAAATATTCTAGCGTAAGATGGCTCTGAAAAGCCTAACAACTCCAATTCCAAAAGCCAATTCTTAAAGTAACACTACTCAATATACCAAAAATAACTTTTCTACCACTCATGGAATTAGTTTTGAAATGTAACTTCCTCATACCTTTATCATCATACAAGACAACTTGTTGCAGTTAAGTTGGTTACTTTCAATTTGCTGGTTTCCAGCAATGCTGCTTCAGAGTCAGCTGATCACATGGCAGTTTGGGAGCATTATTAGCACATGCAGCATGGAGATGGAGCTAGTCTTGCACATTCTGAAGAACCTTTCATGTGGTTAGAAGTAAATGCCAGAAGAGGGCTATGGCCTAACCAACTTCAACTCAACTCTGCAAAGAGCAAAAGCCATAAACCATGAAGGAGCACCACCTCAGAGGACCTGAAGCCAAGACATATAACCCATTCATTCAGCGTTATTTATTTTTTATGACTAAATAAACTTTTACATAGTTGCTTGGCCACATAACTCACATTTTAAAGTAAACATGGAAGAGTTCATTCTCTCCTTTAGTAGCCATTTTGCTTCCAGTTCAAAATCAGGAAGTATAAACTCTAAAATACGTCCAGGCAAAATCTGACAACATCTCAAGGAAGTAATTCTGTGGTGTTACAATTCTCTTGGGGGCTGAGTGCATAAATAACCAGGAAGTTCCTTTCCACAAGAAATAGGCTTTATCATGAATGTGCAGTTTAAACACCGAACTGCTGTTTTTGAAGTTACACAGCAATCTGCAAATAGGAAGCTTTCTTACCATTAGGTCAGAAAAGCAGCCCATTTAGCTTAACATTATTGATCCAGATCACAGGCCATTTGGCCAAACAGGAATCTTTCCCAGTCCTTCTTGGAGATGCTAACAATTTAGAAAAACTGAGCTACACCCATTGGTGAAAACATACACTGCCCACTGGAGATTTCTGTCATGTTCTTTCCAAACAGCAGGCTTAATTTATTTGCTCAGTAACTAGCTCTTAGGGGATTAAGCACACCAAAACCAGTACACAGCTGCGTGCAAGAGTCAACATGAACAGCTCAGAAGTTGAAGTAAGAGCCTAAGCAAACAGGCATTTTAAAATAAAACACAAGTATTGGGGGTGAAAAAAGGTTTCCAGAAGTAAATCCAAAGGAAGTTCATTCTGCTGCCCTTAGCAAATGCATTCATGCTACACAATTAGCATTATAACAGTGGACGCTCTGTACCTGGTACTACCAGATCTACAATTTGTAGTGACCACAAAGCATTGTGTCCTATGCATAAAATGGTGGTAATGTGGATGTGCTGAAGCATCCACATTGCATCATTTAATAATATGGAATGTGATCATTGGCATTTTTTGCCATTCATGGTGGTGCTGGGGAGGTCCTAGAATTGAACCCCTATAGATATGGAGAGTTCACTGTATTCCATCTTAACTGCCATGACAACATCCTATAGTATCTTCAGGTTTATAGTTTGGTGAGGCACTAGCACTCTCTGTCAGAAAATTCTAAATGCCCCTCCCTGAACTGCAGCTCCCATGATTCCATAGTATGGAGCCATGACATTTAAAGTGGAATATAATACCATAATTGTGTAGTGTGAATGGCCCAGTGTATCTATTGGCCCAGCACAACTGGGGGGAAATCCACAAGGAAGTAAAAGACAGAAGACAGATTTATATTCTTTGATAAGATGTACAAGTACAGTCACCAAACCAGAAGCCAAGCTGAAAAGAGAGGAGCGAAAATGAAGGAAAAAAAAGTTATTTGCCATTCCTAGATCTCAGTCAGGGCTCCACTGAGCAAAGTGGTCCCACTAGCAATCTTCTCATGAGTATCTAAATAACTACTGTGGGAAACACAGTTTTGGACTAGACAGGCCTTTGGCTTGATTCAGCAAGGATCTTCTGTTCAGTGCAAGGGATGAAATGCAAGGTGGCATTCCTGTTTGAACAGATGGCCACAGGTAGGTATGCAAAGACATCTCAGTGCAGTCTCAACAAAAGTAGCATCTTTATACTTTCCAAAACAACTACGTGCAAAAGTCAACATGAGCAGCTCAACAACTGACAATACATATACACACAGCTTGAGAGAGAGAGAGTGGTAATGAACATGCTTGGAAATTAAGAAAGGGCTGTTCCCAGATCAAAGTGAAATGAGAAAATTATTTCTTCTCACTTACTTAGGGAAACAGGATAAGAAACATTTTATCTAACCTACTTGCTTCTGTCCAGAAGACAGATACAGAGTAGAGCAGAGGGCGAGCCCTGGTGTCACAATGGCTGGAAAGGAAGGAGAAAGCTGATTAAGTAAATGCATGTATCCCTGGAAAGTTTTTGCAAGCTGCAGCAACAATTACGCTTTGCAAATTGTTAGAAGCTACTGTTCTACTAGCAGAATTGGGGATTTGCTCCCAATCCTTTACTTTGGCCTAGAAAGGAACCCAACAAAACTGGAGAACTGACACTTTCATTACCCACTTGGAAATGACCAATGAAAAATGGAGATTTGGGGCCAGAACCTGAGATCTGGTAAATGCAAGTTAGGGGTACTTCTAGAAAAAAAGACAACAGAGGCTTGATAGGTAAGCTACACACTGGGGAATGAAGTGCTTAAGGCTTCAGATACTGTCAATTAATAAGCGGCTGGTAGATGAACTGGTTATATTAAGAAATGGACAGACCTATGAATGGTACAATAGTCCAGCACTCTCAGCAACTAGGAAATTAATTTTTCCTTTATGGCTAATCCAGCCAGTATAGGATCCTTCTCTTTTGTTTACCAGCCCATTTAAACACGGTGAAATGGAAAATGAGACACAAAACAGAAGTGTGATGACAAAAACAGAGATGATCTGGCAGCAATTATTATACCCATTAGCTTCTATTATCATTTCAATATTTGGGTGTGTCTTAGAGAGCCACATGGTATACAGAGCAAAGGTGGACAATTGCGAAAAGCTAGGCCGCTATTAAATAAATAAATAAAACTTTTTTGGCCCCAAACACCCTCTAGGGGGAATGAGGGGTATTTTTGCCGTGTTGGGGAGGACACAGGGTTATTTTAGGTGAAGGAGAGGCCTGTTTTAGCAACAGAATGTGACCAGAAATCACTTCCTGTTTTACAGAAGGCTTCTCCTGGACCTAAGATGACATGATGAAGCAAGATCTTGATGAAAACGCCTCCACCACTAGAGTATGGGACCACAAATACAGTCCATGGACAACACTTTGCCCAGTCCTGGGATAAGAGGTAGCTTTGGTCTGGGAAGATGGAGATCCAGGCTAACTTCTCCATTCAGCTGTAAAATTCATTAAGCAGGACTGACCTTAGGCCTGACCATATCTCTCAGCTTTACCTACTTTTCAAGGCTGTTGTGGAAAGAGTGAGAACTGGACATGTATACATCCTTCACTTCCTTGATGTAATATCACCAGAAAAAAAATGATCTGAGGTTCAAAAAGTTACTTTTTAACATTACAATTTCCAGAACACCACTAACCAGCATGGCCACTATGAGAAACACAATGCTGGAATAAGCACACCTAGGAGGTGTAATCCGATGAGAATGAGGATGATAATAAACTTTTCCAAATTATTAACGTAATGGATTAAGTGGATAATCATTTGTTAATTTTAATTGAAAATTATTTAAAAGAGTAATTTATTTCTTTTGATATGCCCCATATTGTTCCAATATAATTTGTTATGCATTTTTGAGCACCTGAATTTTTACATCCAATGCTCAGAGGTGGTTTGTGTGTGTGTGTGTGTGTTTTGTTTTTTGCTTTTTGTTTTTTGTGTGTGTGTGTTTTGTTTTTGTTTTTTGCTGTTTCTTCCTCTGAAATATAGCCTACAGCATCTGGTATTCATTGGTGGTCTCCCATCCAAGTATTAACCAGGGCTGACCTTGCTTTGCTTCCAAGATCAGATGGGTTCTGGTGCCTTCAGGGTATTTAGGTTACAACATAAATACTTTAAAAGCAACAGTTACAGGATTATGTTACCCAGGTACATAAGGACTGAACATGTGATTCAACAAGTGGGTGTATCATGGATGTTTCCTGTACTTCTTTCTTGCCAAACATTCAAAGATTCAGTATCTCCATATACTGCTGGTAGCTATTTTATTGTTGTTATTCTATTTACACCTCCAAAGAGCTCTAGGCTGATAACAATCAGCATAAAAATGACACACCTAAAAATCACCAAAAATAAATACCTAAAATCACAAATTTAGAAGCACAAATTGCACATATGCAACCCTCAAACACCTAAATCGACAAACGAATTCTGTTACATTAAAAAAAACAACCCTGAAGACAAATACTGTTTAGGAAACTCTTATCATAATAAAATAATTTTTGGATGAATTATACTTCCATTTCTCAATATATTGCACTCATCTCATGGCAGAAGTACAAAAGGATGACCTAATTCAAAATCATATGTTCACGTGACACAAGCAATTAGCATTTATACATTCCTCAGTAGTTACCTATGCAAAACTTAATCACTATCACTGGGTATACACAAAATGACTGAGTAGGAAGTGAGAAACCTGAAGTGATAGAAGACAAGATATTTACCAACATCATCGTATGAAAGAGAGTCATGCTGTTATTTTTCCTGAAAGTTATTTAGCCTTCTAGTACATGGGATGTTTTCTTAAACAATACAATATTTTTTTTCCTACTTCTTAATGTGAAAACATAGAAGAAAAGAGAAATTGTGTTCCATAACCATGAAACTGTAGGAAAAGTTTTTCCTTTAATCTTCTTTAGGCAAGAGACCATGGTGTTTGGTGCTAAAGTGTACACAAACATTTTTATTTTAAAATCAGTTTATAGAAAAGTTTTTTTTTTAGACTATAACTCTTAGGAAAACCCCCACTTCCAGCCATCACAGCTGTTTACCACAGTGTTCTTCTGGACTATGAAGACAAGCTAGCGACTCATCTTAATCTGTGTCAGTCACCAGGAAGTTGGAATAAAGCCAAAGAGGAAAGAAAAAATAGTTTTGCTATTGAATGGAAACTAACACTATACTGATTTCTGAACAGCAAAAGCAAGGGAAAATTCACATTAAAAAATTGCTATCTTGGGATTCCCATATTTCATTACTTATACATGTACACCACTTCAAAGAACAATGGCTTTTGTAGCCCAGATCAGTCCAAGTGGACTGCCACAACTGACTTACAGTTCACCCCCTTACCACCACTTGCAATGGCAGTTCTTATAACTTTTAAAATTACTCCTTTAATCATCGTCAATGTACATCTGCCCCTGTGCCGTATTAGATCAGACATGAAACAGGATTGGTTAAGGTTTGAGGAGTATATAGATAAATTAATTATACCGTATCCAGAAGCGTCTATTATTGTGGCTGCGGATTTCAATGTGCAGAGTGGCCAAAACAATAACATACTGTTCTCTCATTTCCATGAAACTCCTCCCTCCAATTGATGAGGCACACCCCATCCCTGTAAGATGCTCAAAAGATGCCCTGTTAGATGCCAGCCCCTCCCTAAACTGCAAACCCCAGTATTCCATAAGATGTCGAAAGTGGAATAATAGCACTATAACAGTCCAGTGTGGAAATGGCCTCAGTATTCTATACCCACTGAGTATGCTTGGTCCTCATTAGGCTAGTTTCGGAGTGTTCTTCTCCCAAAGGGTTGGAGGGTTGTTGTCAAAATATTTTGGGGACTTCTGGAAACCTAGTAATTCTCCAAGTCTGCTGGTAACCTTCCTCTTACATACAGATCATGCCATTTGGCTGTGTAAGGAGCAACACTTAAAACTGAGAATACTATCAGTATTTAAGAGGAAATGTATATCCCTCTTGAGATGGTTGAAGACAACTTTCATATTTCTTCACTATCGGCTATATTAGCTAAGAATGGTGGAAGCCACAGTCCAACAACAGCTGGAGAGCTACTCTACCTCCACCCCTTGTAAATAATGAAAATTATTTAGAAGCAGCAAAGCTTTCCCCTGTACTGTGCTAAAGTGTTTGGAACTTTGAATTGTTTTTCAGTGGTCAATGAGTAAATATAATTATTGACTATGTTCTAACTTGATGGGCCCAGCCCATTATATGGAACATCACTTGGCTCCTAAGGAGGAAGAGGAACTGCTAACACTAGCACAGGTCCAATTTCATAAATTCATTGTTATGCACTTTCAAGTCAGCTCCAACTTATGGCAACCCAATCATAAAGTGTCCTTAGCAAGATTTATACCAGGAAGGTTTGCCATTGCCTTCCACTTAGGTTAAGAGAGTGTGACTTCCTCAAGATACCCCAGTGGGCTTCTGTGGCAGAGCCGGGATTTTAACCCTGATCTCTCAGAGTTTTAGTCCAACACTCAAACCACTAGACCACACTGGCTCTTCTATTCAAGTATATTAAACTACAAATTGAAACGCAAGTTTTACTATTGCATGGAAAAACTCTCAGGAAAGCTGCATCTATGCAGGAGTTTAATGCAAGTCTACACTATGCACCCTAAAATGGATCTCTCACATTTAACGGTAACTAAGAAATTTTGTCATTCTGTGCCTTAAGTCATTTCCAGCTTATGGCAACTCTATCATGGGGGTTTCTGGGCCTGAGAGTGTTTGATGCATCCAAAATTTCCATGGTAAAGTAGGAAGTCGAACTCTGGTCTCCAGGGTTGTAGTAGTAGTTTATTCTAACCTTTGTTTTTCCTACTCCATAAGAAGTCAGAGTTCTGATACTGACGAGATGCTTGACTTTGATCCATCTAACATCATGAGTTATTTTCCACGGGAGATATCATCTGATCTTGGAAGCTAAGTAGGGTCAGCCCTGGTTACTACTTGGATGGGAGACAGCCAACAAATATCAGGTGCTATAAACTGTATTTCAGAGGAAGGAATTAGTAAAACCACCTCTGAGTATTCCTTGCATAAGAAAATTCTATGAAATTCAGTGACAGGCAACCTGAAGGCGCACACAGACACACACATTATTCTAATGTGCTATGCAACATACAGCCATCCTGCAGCCCCACCCCAATAACATACCTTTCAGGAGTCATAACTTTATATTAATAGTAACAGCAGACCTTTTAATTTTTCCATTTCTTTACATTTTTCTCATCTATTTGTTTTCAAACATAACCGTCTTCCAAATTAAAGTCCGTATTGTCAATTGCACAAAACCTTATTTCCTACTGCAGCAAATGTGTTCTGCTGCACATCAGAATAATGCCTGCTAGGACCAAAGTCTGTAATCTAACAAGGTCAGCAAGACTCATGCTATAAGAACCCGGAGAGGGAGTGTCTCAAATCTATTGCCTTTGTTATTGTTTTGCTTCAAGTTTTTTCTAGCTTATGGAGATCCTAAGGAATGGGGTTTTCTTGGAAAGAGGAGGTTTGCTTTTGCCTTTCTCTGAGGTTTAGAGAGTATGAACTGTCTGAGGTTACCCAGCGGGTTACGTTGGTTGAACGCAGATGTGAACTCTGGTCACTAGAGACCCGGGGCTTTTCTGCACTACACTGTTATAGTACTATTATTCCACTTTCAACATCCTGTGGAATCCTGGGGTTTGTAGTATAGGGAGGAACATATAGAATTCTCAGCCAGAGAGTTCTTTGGCCTTAGCAAACTGTAAACTCCAGAATTCCATAGGATGTTGAAAGTGGAATAATAGCGCTATCACAGTGTAGTGCAGAAATGGCCATAGTCCAGCACCCAAACCACTATAAGAATAGCTACTGTTTTACAAGGCTGCAGGTTGGATCCATTAATACTTTCTGCATTTTATATTCAAGAGTTCTTCATAGCCAACCTGCCTGGACTTCTCTACCATGACTTTCTCATGGGGTTGGTTTGTTTGTTTGTTTTGGTCAGCCTGAGAATGATGGTCTAGTCCCCAAGTCTTCAGTTATTTGATTCAGCTGCTTACTGTTTTCAATGCTGAAAGGTCTGACAGGGAATGAAAGATCAGCCTTTTTTATCTTTGTGAGTTCACTTACTTGGTCTTTTAGAAATAAGAGAAGTAAAACTGGGAATAGTTAGGGTGGTTGCTTGTCAAGGAAGTCTCCCTCCACTCATAGAGTTTCTTCCCATAACTGGAGCACTGGTACTTTGAAAATCAGTAGCAGAAACATATACAGAATTGCAGACCAGGACAGGAGCTTGGGAAAACTCTTTTTTAAAATGAAAACTCCCAGAATCCCCCAGGGAGCATGGCTGCAGGCCCTGCTGGCTGAGGATGTTGGGAGATGTAGACCTGAAAGGGAATCCTTCCAAGCACTAAAACAGGCTTTCTGCACAACAGACTCATGTCTGTCAGGTTCATAACCACTTCCATCATTCCATCTTAGTAAGGATGTTTGTTGCAAAATACAGAAGGCAAAACACAATGGCAGCTACTGCAGTGCTGTTAGAAAATGTTTACTGTGAATAAGCCAGTCCTCCTGAAACATGACCTTCCAGAAGCAATGGACTACAATTCCCATTATAACTTGGAATGATGGAAGTTGTGGTCTCACTCATTAAGAAGGCATTAGGATGGTGAAGGCTGGAATGAGCTTTAAGAGAAAGAGGAAGTCATAGCTATTTTAAAGCACTACAGAAGCATGGGAATAGGCCATCTCTCTGGCACCAGCTGCTCCACTGCATGCACAGCGCTTCAGATCTTCCATACATCTTAATATTTCCAACCAGTGATTCAGACAGGCATTGACCTGGCAGAGGAACTAGTAAAAGCTATAGGATAGGACCACTCACAGAAGAGAAGCACAACTCTCTGGAGAAGAAATATGCAAGACAAATTAGAATATTCAAGACGAAAATGTCTACAAAGGACAGTTAATGGAAAATGAAATTCTACTTTTGCAGACCATACATTCAGGAAGCAAGAGAAAAATGAGGGAACAAACAGCACACAATTCACAAACTAGTCAATATATTAAAATTCATGCACACCTTTCCCATTATGCATGTTTATTCATTATAGAATTAACTTTTCCAAAGATTGCAAAACCTGGTCCTGGTTTAAAACACACACACACACACATCAGTGATGGGGGTCATCTAAGACACAGTCTAAATTCTGGAGAGGCATTTCCTGAAGACTGACCCACTTTGGGAATTATTACAGTTTTTGGCTTGAGTACTGAACTTACTTGATTTACCTCACTTGCAATGAAACCTTGTTTAGTGCTATCTGAAACAATGAAGTTCAGGTTCTCTTCCTTTGTTTTATTTTAGTATTTATGTTTGCTTGTATTAGTTTGAATGCCTACTTTTGTTATGATAATTTAAACAAAACTTTCCCTCAGATTACATCAACACTTTAAACTTCAGCGAGACTGAACTATATTTTTTGTGACATTTTGTGTTTTACACTGATAAAGGTATTGCCCTGCTATAGCCTTTATACCTTTATGAAGAATTTTACCTCACAGAATTGTTGTGGGGATAAAATAGGGATGAGGGCAGAATCATGATAACAAATCAATAAATGAAGAATTAAATGACATTTCTATCAAATATGAAAGATTTAGCTTCTCATTTGAGGAACTTAAGAGATAATTTCTTAAACCAGATGCCTCCAAACTGGTACCCTCTAATGTATGGTAGCACAGCTCCCATAATCCCCTACTAGCACGAGCAAAGGCTTGGTGAGTAAATTTGACCGAAGAAAAGACAATTAGTGAAAAGCATGGCTAGTTTGCTAAACACCAAAAGCAAAACATTATAGATGTACTAGTTGCTAGGATGCAATGCCATCTAAGTTGAACTTAATTTAGAAGCAAACCATTCCCAGCATTGGAAATTACTGGTCTTTTAGATTCCATTTCTCACCTGTACTGAGAGCGCTCATCTGTAAACTGTTACAAGTTTGTGTTTCCATCTAGAGAGTATATTTGCTGAAAGGCAGTTTTGGTAGAGGCTGGATGCTATTACTTACTTAGTAATACTAATTCCCAGACAAATGTCTCATATGATTAGATCAAATCTGAATAAACTGATTACTAAGATACTGTTCAGTCTAGACAGAGGTACATCTTCAGATGTTAAGTCTTTGGAGAGAAATGAATACACTGAAGATGAATATTATACTTCAGACAGTATATGTTTAAAGAGGGATCCCTCTAGCTATATTACGTGTCTATAACAGATTACCTACATGTTATTTCAAAAATATAAATTCAGACATTTATGTGGCGCTCTTTACAGCCATAGAATTCCTTGGGGAGGAAGCAGCTTCTACCCAATGATGGCAATTTTGGTTTTCCAGAGTTCAAATAGGTATCTTGCACCTACTTATTGACATGTACTAGTTATTGGGATTTTTCATGCATATTGCCAAAAGCTTAGGTTAGGTTGTGATTAATATGTCTGGTGACTCTTTCTAAGAGGTCAATATTGGGGTCTGTCTATGTCAGAACAGTCTTTTTTCTCCCAGATTTAGTACTATAGTTACTTTCTTTCTAATGTTACGTGCCTTCAAGTTGATTCCATAGGAGCCCTGGTGGTGCAGTGGTTAAATGCCAGTACTGCAAGCCACAAGGTTGTGAGTTCGATCCTGCTGGGCTCCAAGGTTGACTCAGCCTTCCATCCTTCCGCAGGTCGGTAAAATGAGTACCCAGCTTGTTGGGGGCAATTAGCTAAAATACATTGTAAACCGCTTAGATAACACTCAGTTGATAAGCGGTATAGAAATAAATGCTATTGCTATTTATGCTAGCCTTATCCTAGGGTTTTCTTGACAAGGTATCTTTACAAAAGTTTTCCATTGCCTTCTTCCAAGGCTGAGAGGGTATGACTTGCCCAAGGTCACTCAAGTGGTTTCTGTGACTGAGTACAGATTTGAGCCCTGGTCTTCTAGAGTGCTAATCCAACACTAAAACTCACGGCAAATTTACCTTATGGGGTAACTCAGATTTGAAAACTGGGAGGAACACTCAAGCCACTACATCATGTTAGTTCTCTATATTTCTTATACTAAATGTACCTTATGGGGTAACACAGATTTGAAAACTGGAAAGATGATTTTTATGTGTAAAGTTTGGGCTGATAAGGCAATTCATATTCTGAATCAACTGATTGCTTGTGATGATGACTATCTCCCAAACACAGGACTCAGATATGACTGCCAGACTTTACAGAATGGCAATATCTGCAATTACAAGGTAAACTGGGATCTAAGTAAAGCCCAGAAGCTTTCAGTGCCTCAGAGTCTACTCTATTTTTGGAAAAGCTCATTGAGTCCATCCCCCAACCGCCAACCCCCAACAAAAGAAAGAAACAAGAGAAGAATGAACAAATGAATAAAAAAAGAAGAAAAGAAAGGGAAAATACATTGATATTTGTTTATAAATATTGTCAATCAGTAGATAAGACATTCTGAGCTTTCCGAACATGATGTTGAATTAGATAACCCTGTTTTGTTACTACACTTATGGATAATATGCCCAGCCAATAGATTTCAGCTACGTCTCTTACACATATGATCTAGTTACGTCCAGTGGTTCTTTCCTTTTTGGGGAAAGGTTATCAGTAAAATTAATTTTGTTTTGCAGCAGTCTGAATTCTTCAGACACACATCTTAGAAATTAAGCCCTCAGTCAACAAAAATGGATTGCCCACGCCCTTACAGAGACTGAAAGAGTCACACGGCAGCACTGGAAAGGCAAGCATTCACCCTATGTTAAAACCAGTAGATGAAGAACCTGATAACCCTTTCAACATTTGAAGACAGGACATACACAGCCAACTTTGCATGGTCACATATTTGGATAGGCACAGGTGGGATTTTAACACTGTATTTTCAATTTATTATATTTTGGCTTATTTTTTAACTAATTCATTTTTCACTTTTCAATTTTTTCTTGTTTTGTTTTTCAATATGGTATTTGCAAGATAAAACAAAACAATTAAAAACAAGTTTGCATACTCAGACAATGCTATCCCATTGCACAAGACACTAACACTGTTTTGCTAAACCATTACCTTTGGACAGTCTCTTATGTCTGCACACAGAACTTTAGTATAGCTTACTGCTAGATGCCAAACTGTGTTTGATCAATCTGTGGTACAATTCAGAGTGCTCAAAGTGAATATGTACAGGATAGGGAAAGAGAACGTGTGACCCTCCAGATTTTGTCAAACTACAAGAGGAGATAAGATAGCCATCTTTAAGATATCTGAAGGGATGTCATGTTGAAGACAGAGCAAGTTTGCTTTCTGCTGCTCCAGGGATTACGGCATTAACCATTGGATTCAAATTATAGGAAAAGAAAGTCCACTAAATTTTAGGAAGAACTTCCTAATGATAAGAGCAGTTCAGCAGTTGGATAGACTGCTTTGAAGTGAGATGGATTCTCCTGCACTGGAAATCATTAAAGAGAGACTGAATGGTCATCTTTCAGGGCTTTACTTGTGGATTGCTGCATAGAGGGAGTTGGACCTTATGGTTCCTTCCAAGTCTATGATTCTACAACTCCAATCATTCCTTCCCACTTGATTGGACACTCCACTGTTACTTACTCATCCTTTTCAATGCTTGGATGTGTATCTTTATTGACTGGACACGCTATCTTCACATTATCTTATTTCTCCAGATAACCTATTGCTAGTGTCCCTCACACTTATGTTAACTGTGTGAAAAATAGGCTTTTTAAAATATGTCATTTAGAAATGTGATACCTTTCTACACATTTCTTGTTTTTACTTTTGATTGAGGTATTACATTTCTAACTGGTTTATCCTCATAAAATCTACAGGGGGAAGAAGGCGGAAAAAGCTCTTTAATTGGACCTACAGCAGACCCTACCAGCAGGCAGAGTGAGGTGGTCACCTGGGTCCCCCAGGGCCCACATTCCTATTGCACAATAACAGTGCTATGATTCCACCTTAGCCACCTACGGAATCCTGGGATCTGTGGTTTAGGGAAACATATTTAGAAATCAACAGCCATAAAGCTCTAGTAGCTTAGGTTTAGACTATTTGAAAGACTGTACCCCGCTATATGAACCTGCCAGAACTCTAAGATTTGCAGAGGAAGGCTTTTTCTTGGTCCCATTACCATCCCAGGCTCACCTAGTGAGGACATGGGAGAAAGCTGCTTCCACCCTGCGGAACTCTCTTCTGCAGGAGGCTAGGCTGGCCTCCTCCCTGCTTTCCTTCCACCGGCAGGGAAAAACATTTATTTTCAAGCAAGCTTTTAACATATGAGCAGCGGAGCTTTTTATTTATCAAGCTGATTTTAAATAATTTTTGTAGGTTTTTACAATTTTATATGCTTTTTAATGTTTTTAATTGTTTTGAATGTTTTCCAATGTTTTTAACTTTTTTTTAAGCTGCCTTGGGTCCCACTCCAGGAGAAAGGTGGGATATAAATATAATAAACAAATAAATAATCATGCCTCATCAACCTACAATCCCCAGGTTTCCACAGAATGTTGCCATGGCATTTATAGTAGAATATAGCGATGTCCTAGTATCTTCCTGGGCATATTTCATAGACAAAAAGGCCTTCCCCACAGATGCTCCCAAAATGTGGAACTCCTTGCCTAGGATGACAAACTCCTTGCTCTCCTTCTGCTGGCAAGTAGAAACTTTTCTATTCTACCATGCTTTTAGGAATGGACTGTGATAGGCTTTTAATGGTGCCTGTTTGTGGTTCTGTTATTTTTTTTTTTAAGTCTGTCTTTTAGTGAATTTTACATAGTCTTAACTCTACAGATTAATTGCTTTTAAACAAAACATACACACACATATACAAGTATACATTACTGATGCTTTTCTGTTTTTAATCTGTACTGGTTTTAATAATTTGTAACCTGCCTTCCGTCCCAATATTGGAAAAAGAGAAGCTGTAAATGAATAAAATCTATTACTACCAACAACAACTTTGTTATATGAAGCAAACAGTTACTTATTGACATTTTTCTTATCCCGCCAAGGAGGAAGAGAGATTCTTGTGAGATTTTCTGCTGAAAGAGCGTGGCTGGCTTCTAGGTATCATGTATCCTGACTACATCGGGAAGGTTTTTTTTGGGGGGGTGCCATTATTTTACCACCTTAAGACCTTACGTCTTAAGCAGGCCCTCAACATTTTTTCTATCGTCTCTCCCACTATTCCTTCGCTTACACAATCATGACTGTGAGAAACCCCAGCTAAGTGTGTTATTTTTATTTTTTGCTTTTGCTTCTTAAAACTAAAGCAGGGGAATGAATCACACAGGGGCATTTTAGCCAGACGGTCCCAAAGGAGACGGGAGTAATAGAACATTTCCACACGACACTCTTATAGCGCGATGATTCCGCTTTCAACCTCCTATGGAATCCTGCAAACCCCAGGATTCCATAGGAGGTTGGAAGCGGAATCATCGCGCTATAAGAGTGTCGTGCGGAAATGGCCATCGTTTCTTATTCTGTTTTATTAACCCTTTGCCCCTCTCTACACACACAACTTAAGGTAAAAGAGTCCTTTAAAACAAGACTCCCAAAAAAAGAACAATCAGAGATCGCTCGATTTCGACTGCTTCACACTGCAGCGCTCTTTTTTAGAAAAGGCAAGAGCTCTCAAGACACTTTTGGGAGCAATCCAGAGCTTAGCCACCCCCTGCAAGGCGACTAGCGGGTCTTCTATTCGTTGGCACTTAGGCGGCGTCAGCGGGCGAGCCGGTTTCAAGCTTAGGAACCAAAACGGGCATGAATCCGGAATAAATAACGTGATTCCAATTTAGGCCATTTCCGCACTAGGCTGTTAGAGCGCTATGATTCCACTTTCAACATCCTATGGAATCCTGGGGTTTGCAGTTTCGGGAGGGGCCGACCCCTCCCGAAACTGCAAACCCCAGGATTCCATAGGATGTTGAAAGTGGAATCATAGCGCTCTAACAGCCTAGTGCCCCAAAGAGCGCAAAAGGATGAAAGGAAAGAAAGGCGGCACCAAAACCCACCCAGAAACTGGCGACCACCTGCTTAGGGGCTCACAGATCCCCCTAAAAGTGAGCCCTCACCAGAAAAGCACGGCGATCCATCCGCCCGCCCGCCCGCCCTTCTCCCTCCTCGCCTGCCTACCGGAGGAAAGACTTACCCGGCTGCCGCTGACGCCACCCTTCTGCCCGAGCCGTGCCACCGAATCCCCGCGGACGGGACCAACCACAGCCGGCGATCTCGCCTCCGCGGTAAAAACAGCCGCTGATCGGCGGCGCGCCCGGACTAAGACTCCGCAGCCACGTGACCGCCGGCGAGAGCGGGAGGAGCCTCGGCCTTTGAGGAAGCGCCGCCGTCATCCCGCACGTTTTCGCCGCCACGAGTCGCTACAGCGGAGACCGGGAGGCGGAGGCCGTTTCTGCACCAGGCTGTTATAGCGCTATGATTCCACTTTCAATATCCTATGGAATCCTGGGGTTTGCAGTTTAGGGAGGGGCCAGCCCCCCTCCCTAAACTGCAAACCCCAGGATTCCATAGGATATTGAAAGCGGAATCATAGCGCTATAACAGCCTGGTGCGGAAACGGCCGGAAGGAAAAGGAGCTGGTGGCTTATCAGAAGGGCCATGGGGAAGCCCGGTAGAGGACCGGTTCCTAGCCACTGCCTGGCTGCCAGGAGATAAACAGGCGGGCGGAGGAGCTGGGATGGTACCAGCCCTGCCTTCCAGGGAAATGACTGTGAATTTGTTGCTGTCCAGCTTCAAGTTATTTCTGACCTATGGTGACCCTATACAACAATGGGGTTTCTCGGGAAAATTGCCTTCCTCCAACATTTCACAGATGAAAAGCAGAATATCTATGGCCAAGCAACATCAGAGTGTGGTCAAGATGGCACAAGATGGCACACAGGAGGGAGAAGACACAGGCAAGGAGGGGTTGCGGACAGTTTGCTTTTGCCTGAGGCTACTGGGAAGGGCAAGATTCCATCTCCTTCCCCTATGATTAATTCAGTGTACAATTGGCCCTCCACATGGGTAAGTTGAATTTTCAGGGTTTTAATTATTTGCGAGTTTCTCCAAGCCCTTCCACCCCACCTTAGGTGCTTCTTTTCCAGGGGAATCTTGCCTCTCAGTGGTTCTGATCTAGCCGTGCAGCTCTTTAAAAACCCTCTTCTGGTTCTCCCGCTCCTCCTCCACCAGCTGCTACGTGGCCAGCTAAGGATGGCATCCACCCTGATTTCTCAGCACCACAAACCCTCACCCAAAGTCCCCAACACACCCAAGGCAGGAGATGAGTGAAAGAGAGGACATAGAGGGCAACCAGGCTGAGCGCCCCTTTCCTCTCCTTTCCCTGACCTGGTTCGGACCCTGAGTGTCTGTCTGCCTCACCATGCCTCACCATACAAGGGTCTCTCCTTGTAAAGAAGCTAGTAAAATGCGGGCTGGACAGGGCTACTGTTAGGTGGATTTGTAATTGGTTGACCAACCAAACCCAAAGACTGCTCACCAAATGGTTGCTTTTCATCCTGGAGAGAAGTGACTAGTGGGGTGCCACAGGATTCTGTCCTGGGCCCAGTGCTATTCAACATCTTCATCAATGACTTGGATGAAGGAATAGAGCACATGTTGATCAAATTTGCAGATGACACCAAATTGGGAGGGGTTGCTAATATGCCAGAGGACAGGATCACATTTCAAAATGATCTTGACAAATTGAAGAGCTGGGCCAAAGCTAACAAAATGAATTTCAACAGAGACAGATGTAAGGCAGCAAAAATGGAATACACAAATATAGGATGGGGGACACATGGCTGGATAGCAGTATGTGTGAAAGAGATCTAGGAGTCTTGGTAGATCACAAGCTGAACAGGAGTCAGCAGTGTGATGCGGCAGCCAAGAAAGCCAACGCGATCCTTGCTTGCATCAATAGGAGTATGGTGTCTAGATCAAGGGAGGTAATAGTACCACTCTACTCTGCACTGGTTAGGCTTCATTTGGAATACTGTGTCCACTTCTGGGCACTTCAATCCAAGAAGGATATCGACAAGCTGGAACGTGTCCAGAGGAGGGTGACCAAAATGGTGAAGGGTCTGGAAGCCATGCCCTATGAAGAACGGCTTAGGGAGCTGGGTGTGTTTAGTCTGCATAAGAGAAGGTTAAGAGGGAACATGATAGCCATGTTTAAATGTTTGAAGGGATGCCATGTTGAGGAGGGAGTGGGCTTGTTTTCCGCTGCTTCCAGAGACTAGGACAAGGAACAATGGATTCAAGCTGCATGAAAGGAGATTCCACCTGAACCTCAGGATGAACTTCCTGACGGTCCGAGCTATCCGGCAGTGGAATATGCTGCCTCGGAGTGTGGTGGAGTCTCCTTCTTTGGAGGTTTTTAAGCAGAAGCTGGATGGCCATCTGTTGGGAATGCTTTGATGTGTGTTCCTGCAAAGCAGGGAGTTGGACTGGATGGCCGCTGGGGTCTCTTCCAACTCTATGATTCTGTGATTCTCTCTCTCTCTCTCTCTCTCTCTCACACACACACACACACACACACACACATTTTGGTATTTGCAGTTTTCCCACTTTCACGATGTTCCTGTGCCCCTAACCCTAGTGAAGGTGGAGGGCCAACTATAAACTACTTTTGCATTTTCAACTCAGTCTGCACCAATTGAAGTAAGCCATGATAAAGGAGGAAAGTGAGAGAAGGAGAGAAAAAGTGGTACATTTTTAAAGCAACTGAAGAGATGGGATGACAAAGGGTAAAACAATGGGCCACCTTCGTGTCATATAATCCCTAATCTGCTCACAAAACCTGTTCAGCAAATTTATGGAAAACTCCTAAAGTGAGGAAGAAATTACTTGCCACGTTTCCTACCACAGCTAGGAAACTTTTGGCCTCTAGATATTTGTTACTACTTCTATCACTGGCCATGCTGATGGCAACTATATACTGCCATTAACCATGCTGAGTACGTGTAGGACAGAACATCTATAGAACCAAACATTTCCTACCCCTGTTCTATGCTTTAAACTTCCTTACCAATTAGCAAAATCAGATTCCCATACTCCAAAGCATTGGTTTCTGAATCTCTTAATTAGCCACATTCACATTGTGCCCACATTTATTTTCCAAGGCTGCAGTTCTATGTACACTTACTTAGCTGGCAGCAAGACCCTACAGGATACAATGGGACTGATTTCGAAGTAAAGATAGCATGTCATTGTAATACAGTGGAAAGGGTAATTGCTCTTTTTATCAGATTGCTAGTTTTTTTCCATGCTGCAAATCATGATTATGACGTGCTTTCTGTGAGTGCTTGTGTACCTTCAGCTTTCCTGTTGACTTATGGTGACCCCATGAATTTCTTAGGGTTTTCTTAGGCACGGAAGACTCAGAGGTAGCTTTGCCAATTCCTTCCTCTGAAATATAGCCTACGGCACCTGGTATTCATTAGTGTTCTTCCATCCAAGTGCTAGCCCACTTAACTTCCAAAATCAGACAGGATATGGTGCTTTTATGGTATTTAGGCCTGAGCATGCTTTCTGTAGAACTCTAATGGACTGGATCTGGGCCCTTTTGGGATGGATTAGGCCTGAAAGACATAGATTTCTTTCCACTCCCTTAAAAATGTAACTCCTTTGGCTACTGGTGTTAAAAGTGAATCTCTGAGGGGCTTTAATCCTGAGAAGAGTTCAGGAGCTGGTTGTTCAGAACTGGTCCTCTATATCACTGGAAGATGGGAATGCTAACATACTCATTGGTAAGGATGAGTAGTTTGTCTCCCTCTCTCAAATACCATGAATCACAGTACAAAACAGGCTTATGTATACGGCCATGATTCTTCATTAACCAAAGAGGGTAACTATTCTGAACTGCAAGCCTGTCATCTGTTTCCTTTCTTGAAGGGATTTTTGAGGCATTTTGGGTTTGTTTTGACATTAATGCTTGTTCTGTTCCTTGATGCCTATATTTTTAATTTCCTACACCCATCTCTGGTGATTGAACAACTCAATGCAAGTTATATAGAGTCCAGAATTTGGGAAAGTTACTGTTTGGGACTAAAGCATCCAGAATCCCCAGTCAGCATGGCCACACTCTGTCTAGGAGACTGTGAGGATAGTAATCACAAAGTAACTTTGCCATGTTGTGGTTTCCAGTAACCTCTCATCCAGCTTCTAATGGGACCCAGACCTATTGTTCTTCTGCAGGGTTCCTGTTTTTTGAACTAGTCAGAGTCCTGTTTAGGTGTCTCAATTGTTTGTTAATGAATATGCACAGAAATGAGGTATGGTAGTTCTCACTCCAGAGCCAGCATGCTGGAGTGGTCTGAGCCTTGGGCCATTTCCGCACTAGAGTGTTATAGCGCTATGATTCCAACATCCTATGGAATCCTGGGGTTTGCAGTTTTGGGAGGGGCTGGCCCCTCCCAAAACTGCAAACCCCAAGATTCCATAGGATGTTGAAAGTGGAATCATAGCGCTATAACACTCTAGTGCAGAAATGGCCTTGGACTATGACCCTGGAGACCAGAGTTTGATTCCCTGCTCAGCCATGGAAATCCACTGGGTGACCTTCAGAGCATCACACACTCTCAACCCTAGAAAACTCCATAACAGGTTCATCTTAGAGTCTCCAAGTTGGAAATGACTTGAAGGCACACAGCAATAACAACAACAACAACAACAAGTAGCTCTCATTCTGCTGTGTCATAGATTCAGACATTTCGAAGGAACCCCAAGGCCATCTTATCCAATAGCCTGTCAGTGGAGGAATGTTACTATCTGAGGAAGCTCTCCGTCAATTTTAAATCTAGGCTTTTGCAGTCAGATATTCTGCAAATGCACAGACCTCAGTCTTTCCCAGCATATGGACACAATGTGTCATGGAGTACAACTGTCAGTGCTTCTGATCATAGGACCTAAAAGACTTAATACCAGAAATATCATCTTAAAAAACAAGCAATTAACAAGCTTATTCTACTCCTAGAAGGCCATACACTATTAAAAGACTTGAATATGAATATTTTTTTTCCTTGTTTGCTATAGCATGATTCACAGTGTGGAAAATCATAAAGGAATTTCCAGCTGTTTCTCCCCACAATGATTCCATGGGTGGAAAGAACATTATTGGGCAATGGAATGGATGTGAAAAATAAAAGCAAACCAGGAGAAAATATGACAGAGCAAACAGCCATTGATATAAAGAAAAATGTAGACTAAATGTAGAGAGAAGCATTGTCCTAGCTTAGAATCTAGTCTGCTTTCAGCCAGGTTTCAGGTGTTGCACGTTACAATTAGCAAACACAATCTAATTTGATCCTATGATAATGGATCTTAAGAGTATGGCAAAAAGTTTTATTGATTCCAGTGCTTAACTGGAATTCTGTTTCCTTAGCAAGATGCCACTGAAGATGTATGCTGTTTCTATGAGACAAAGTCATCTTACTCATAGACCAGTGAGGGGATTTCACAGTATTTTCACCTGAAGAGATTTCTACTTCCCATCAGATCCTTAAGGCAGAACAGGTAACACACAGGTAACATACAGCCAATAAGTGCATACAGTCTGCCAAATTTGCATTCAAAAAATGTAAAATGGCACTTGCTGCAAGTTTCCCAAACCTCAGTTTACCTTAAAATCACATCATGCTACTCTCACATCCTTTTAAAATGAAAAATTACAGGAAAATGATTTCCAGCCCGTTTAGGGGGTCATGGGGCTGTTACAATCTGACCCACAGGAGAATTTACCCAACCCTTTGCAGATAAAATTGTTTGGATTTAACGTATACATGTAACTTTGTAGATGAGATTGTCTGTAGTTTTGGGGTCAGGTTTGTCCAACTGGGGGAAGAAAACTATGGCCCTTTCCACACGCGGGCAGAGAAACAGGGTAAGCCACGCTAAAACCTCAGCCCGTCGCCGCGTGGAGCAGCACGTTTCGCTGCTCCACACTCATCGGCATCCCGCGGCATCTGGCAGCGCCCAAAATGGCAGCTGTTGACTGACGGAGGCTCTCCACCAACCGGAGAACCTTGCCAGCTGGAAATGTCGCCCCCGGCAGATCTGCAGGCACGCCCTTGCGCACACCTGCAAATCCACACCGGGCGCTGTGACGCGGCTGCATGCCCTGTGCCTTTTAAAAACCACATAAAAAGTGGTTTTTAAAAAGCACGCGGTGCCGCCACTTCCAGGCGCCCTAGTGCAGATTGCGGTGTGGAATTACTCTAAAGTAATCCACCCCAATCCACTTTACCGTGTGGACGACCTCCCACAGAGTTTGCGTGACCACGTGTTATTTCCCCGTGTGGAAAGGACCTAAGAGTCATTTTCACCTACTAGCAGTGCCCTCTTGGGTAATCCCAAGCTCCTCCTAAAGCACATCAACAGAAGTTTAGTTGTCTATTGTCAGGACTTTGAAGTGTTGCCCCAGGTATCCACACTGCTACCTCTACTTACTGAAATCTCAGCCAAGGATTATAGGATTGGAAGGGGATCTGGTGTTGTTGTCCTGCCCAGCCTGAAACAACACAATTTAAAAACAATGATTTCTTGAAATATCTAAAGTAAGCAGTGGAAATTCAGTTATGTCTTTATTGTGATCCAATTCTTCTTTGCAATCTTGTCCAGAGTATGGAAATGGCACCTTTGGACTACATCTCCCAGAACCCTTCATCAGAGACCATGCTACTTGGGGATTCTTGAGACTGTAGCCCAAATGGTTTGGGTTTTTTACCTTCAAATTCAAATTCATTCACAGAAGAACCATTTGAAGATGAGCCCACAATTTTAGAAAGTGAAGTAGAAGCTGCACTCTAAACACTTGAGAGAAATAAATCATCAGGAAAAGTTGATAGAAGTGATAGATGTCCAGAGTAGGTTCAGAGAAGGAAGAGGCACAAGAGATCATACTAGAAACATGTGTTGGATAGTGGAACGCACCAAAAAAATGTCAGAAAAAAATCAGCCTGTGCATTATAAATTATGGCAAAGCCTTTTCTTGTGTGGATTGTGAACAACTATGGATTACTCTTCAAGAAATGGATGTACCACAAACTCTTGATAGAATACAGAGGATCATAATGGTTTCCAGTTGACGAGGAAGTGTCAGGCAAGGTTGCATTTTATCACGCTGTCTAATTTGCATGCTGAACATATCATACATGAAGCTGCATTAGACTCAGAGAAAGGAAGGAAGAAAATAAATTAGAAAAGGAACATCAACAATTTAAGATATGTAAATGAACATATTGCTAGCAGAAAATAGTAGTACAGAATGACTACCGAAGCCTTGGAACAACTATCGAAGAAAATCAAGGAAGAAAGTCCAAAGGCAGTGTTATAGCTGAATGTTAAGAAAATGAAAATAATAACCACAGATGATTTATATAGCTTCAAAGCAGACAATGAAGACATTGAAATAGTTACAGATTTTCCATACGTTGGCACAATCATTAATCAAAATGGAGACTGCAGACAAGAAATCAGAAAAAGGCTAGAAGGGCAACTATGAAGGAACTTGATAAATCCTCAAGTGTATTTGTGATCTGATAGACTTATATCTGGAAAATGCTGAATGTATTGGTTTTATGTTAGAGTATAAGGGAAGGAACTGTTGAGAAGAAAAAGAGGATAGAGTGGATGCTGATTGGTGGAATGTCTAAGATTTGTGTAAGATTGATGAATGACTGTTGGGAGTTCAGTCAGACAAGAGTTTTTGAGTTAGACTAGGCCTGAGTGAGAGAAGAGAGTTTTTGGTTGTGGGTTTGGTATGGCTGTTCTGAGTTATCTCGAGAAGAGTGAGTGAGACAGTATATGATGCTTTGAATGTAATAAGTAATCTTTTTTTCTCTGTGTGTGTGTGCACATGTGCACCTTCAAGTCATTTCCAACTTAGGGCAACTCTTAGATGATCCTATCATGGGTTTGGGTTTTTTTCTGGGGGGGGACCTTTTCTTCAGGGGGTTGCCTTTGCTTTTCTTTGAGGCTCATTTCTGTAAATAAAAAATGGTTTTTGTTTTTATACGCTTTTGGCCTCTGGAAATGCTCTGTCTCTGAGATATTGGATTCAGACAAGACATCTGTACTGAATATAGAAGGATGGTGTCCATTAAGGACGGAAGTTGCATAAATCCTCATATGTACCTTGAGGGCATTTGTACTGTCCCCACGGTTGGTGTTACACAGGTGGGACAGGAGAAAGTCCTTACATTGTTGTAGAGCTGGGGATCAGGGAAAGCCCTCATTCTTAAGTCATTTCCGCACTAGCCCGTTATAATGCTAATATTCCACTTTCAAGATGCTATGGAATCCTGCGGTTTGCTGTTTGGGGAGGGGCCAGTTTGCCCCCCCCAAACTGCAAACCCCAGGATTCCATAGGATGTTGAAAGCAGAATAATAGCACTATAATAGGCTAATGCAGAAATGGCCTTAATGATTGGTCTGAGCATTGTGGAAGTCTTCACATTTGGTGGATTAGAGGATAGAAACCCCACATTTGACCACAGTCATGAGATCACTAAGAGGAACCCTCACAGTTGGTGGCAGTGGTGGGGTTGCATGAGTGAAAAACCCCACAGTTGGTGGGGTAAGGGTGGGAGAACCCTCACATTTGATGGCAGCTGTAGGATTGACTGAGGGGGAAAGCCTCACAATATCATTGAATACCAAAGTCAGGATTGGCTGTGACATTGTATTTCCAGTTTTTTCTTCGTGGTCTTCGTGCCTCACACACTAGGAGTTTTCGCGTATGCGCGGTAGCGTTTAGAAGATTCTAGAGCTAAGCAGCTTGGCGGGAACCCCTCCCCCATGCCCGTACTGAGCATGCTCAGCCCGCCAAGCCAACGGTCTCTCCTCAGTTATTTTTTTGTCCGCCTTAGCGAACGGAAGATTCTTGGCTTGTGAATTTTGAATTCAGATTTGGTTTTTTGGCTTCTGGACTTTGGATTTGGTTTTTGGACTTGGCTTGTGGATTTTGGATTTGGACTTGGTGTTCTTGGATTATTCGAACCCCTCTTTTCATTGGTCTTTGATCTTCTCCTGTGAGTTTCTTCCCCTTTTCAGCTTCTTTCTATGTCTGCTCCCTTTAAGAGTTGCGTTTTGTGTGGTTGAAAGGTCTCCCTTTCCGACAGACACGCGAAGTGTCTTTTCTGTCTTTGTATTTCCAGTTTCTACATCTGATTGTGAAAGCTGGACAGTGAAGAAAGCTGATATGTGGTGCTAGGGGAGAGTTCTGCAGATACCCATGGAGTACCAAAAAGACAAATAAGTCCAAAAGCAGATCAAGCCCGAACTTTTCCTTGAAGCCAAGTTGACTAAATTAAAATTGTCAGACTTTGGACATATCATGAGATGACCTAACTAGTTAGAAAAAACAATAATGTTTAGTAAGGTAAAAGGCAAAAGTAAAAGGAGAAGACAGCATTGCAGGTAGATAGATTCGGCAAGGAAGTCAAAGCCCTAAGTTTGTAAGACTTCTCAGGTCTGTTGATAACAGCATGACTTGGAAGTCTATCATTTACAGAGTAGCCATAAATCAAAGTTGACTTCATGGCAATTAATAGCAACAAATTCACTGGAAATCCTTGTGTGCAAGTTATTTGAAATCCTCCTTTTAAAGGGAGTAGCAATTAGTATCCATTGCATTCATAAAAGATCATTGGGAGGAGAGAGACTGTGGAGAAAAAGGAGGATAACTGTGATTCTGCTGCTAAATCATCCTGAATCCTAATCCATCATGGCTAGCTGCATGTTTACCAGAGAGAAAATGTGTTCAATCTTCAAAGAAAGGATTGCTGCACAACTGAAACTGACCTCAAATGACAGTGTAGAGGAAATCTATATTAATTTCATCTAACATCCATTTAAGACCAAAGTGGGAGTTTACTTTCAGATAAAGAAAGACACTGACAAGGGGCATCTCTTCATTTTACTTTTACACAGTCAGTTTTAGACAATATATGGTTCATCTCTTTGCTGCCAACCACTAGCGTTGATCACAGCATGATGTGTGAACGGGGATGGAGAAGTTCTGTCAGTGGTAACATAGTTTCCTCAGATGAAGGGGGAAGAGGCATCTTCAGTCTTACACTGTTTTTGTAATTTCTTACTCTTTGTATCTCCCCCTTCTTTCCGGTACTGAATATATGCTGGATATGATCACTGTTCTGTCAGTACAGTGGCTGCACATCACTAAGCCTGATGTAAAGGGAGTATTGGTTTGCTTTGCCTGTCTGCAACCATTGTTAAATAAACATAACTTCCATATGCATACCAATTCCAAATGTTCATGTTGATCATTGATCCAAGTTACATAGAAATTGTGTTGGTTAAAATATAATTATCTCATCATAGCTGCATGCAACTGAAGTATGACTATATATGATTTCTAGTGTATCATGGCTGGAATTCATGACTGCAATAACAAATGTGTAACCTAGAGTTAGGCATTCATGACTGATTGGTATTCATGATCCCTATATAATCAATAGGGCAGGAAATACATAAAGATCACAAAAGTCCCCCAATCCTGATTTACCAGGCAGTAGCTGCTACAAGTGATGGAAGTCTGTTCTCCTACTGATCAAGGTGCAGCAGGCTGGCATTCCCCCAATCCACACCAGTGATTTCTGGTACAAGACGGAATTTAACAGGGGTCTTGCTTCTGACTGCTGGACCAGAGATTGCTGGCAGGATGGGAGCAGTTGAAATGTCAGTCTGCTATATGCTAAACAACAGAACAGACTGCTGTTACTCTCTGCAGCTACTCCCCAGTAAGTCAGGATTGGTGGGCTGAGTCTGGCAAGGCCTGAATTTGATATAATAAATCAGAATTCAGCATGAGAAAAATGAGCATTGATTCTCTTTTTTTCCAGTTTACGCTCAGGGTTGGCATAAGCAGTGTGCGTATGCCTTCAAGTTGTCTGTCAACTGTGACCCCATGAATTTCATATGGTTTAAATATCCATGGTGCTGAATGCTAACCTCCAAGTAGTTCAGCAGCTTGGACAGTTTTTTGAAAGTTTGGACTGAAGACTGGACCAGAGTCACTAACCAATTAAAACAGAAGCCACAAGCTGCGACTGCCAGAACATCCAAACTGGGATGACTAATTGGTTATTTCCAGTGTAAGTTAAGGGAAGTAGAAAATATGTGTGATGTTAGATGTGCCCAAAAAACAACAGTTTTACAGATAATTTATCAAGTATGCTTTTAGCTTGCAGCACTTCTCAGTTAGCAAAACCAGAACAAAATGCATATTTGTTTCTTGCAAGGTTTCAAATGACTATGTCATCTGAAAGATCAAATGTGCTGTCATCCGTTTTGTCTTGTTCACCAGCTAGTTAACTCAGATATAACTTAATGACCTGAGAAGGATTCATCTTTCTGCTCCATGTGTTGTAGCTTTGCTGAGGAATGCTTCTAATTACTAGGTACTGAAAAACAATCGGAGCCACAGGTCATCTGTTGCAATAAGTATGAACTGTCTCACCTTCTCTAATCTTACCTTACTGGATGGACATGATGCTTCTAGTAAGTGCTTGGCATAGTACAGTGGTCAGGAAATAAATAATTTATTATTACAGTTATATCCTATCTTTGCCCAAATGAACTCAAAATGCCATTCATGGTTCTGTTCTTTCCAACTTTTATCTTTATAGCAACTGTGTGAGCTAGGTCAGGCTTAGAGAGAGTGAGTAAGTCTGCAAGGTCCATGGCTCAACAGACGCTAGCACTTGGATCTCCAAATCCCACTCCAGCATTCTAACCATTTGTATACTACATAGACTGTTTTGATCAAGATTTAGTCATAGATCCATTCAAAGTCAGTCATAAGCAACTGGTGGTTCTGAATGACTAGATCTGGATTAAAACCTTTGTTGGATTCCAAGGAATCTACCAAAGAAAAATGTCACAAACAGGTTGAAACATTCTGACTGTGAAAAGAAACATGCATTTATTTGTACTTGTCACTTTAAAATAGTAGTCAGGCCATTACCATGGTGAAGTTTTACAGTATAAGAATTTATTGCCTCTAAATCATCATCATCATCATCATCATCATCATCATCATCATCATCATCTCCTCCTCCTCCTCCTGGAAGAGTTTGCTCTTAAGAATATAGCTCCCAGAATTGCTGAGTCAACATGACCAGTAGTTATGTTGTTTGGGGGATTCTGGGAGTTAGTGGCCAAAAAGGTAATTTGTCAACTTATCACACTACAGTGTTAGAGCACTATATCTCACTTGGACTGCCATGGCAACATCCTGTGGAATTCTGGGGCTTGTAGTTTAGTGAAGCCCAAGTGCTCAGTGGCTGAGAATTCTAAATGACCCTCCCTAAACTGCAAATCTCAGGATTCTATAGGATGTTACTATGGCAGTTAAAGTGGAATAATAGTGATTTAATAGTATGTGTCATAATTTGAAAAGAGAAGTAGGACCAAGAAGAAGAAGAAGATGATACCAACAGCAAAACAATGCCTATTGCTGTTATTTTGTAAACGTTCACAAAATGGTATGGGCATGCACAGTCAAAGTCATGTCACAAATGTTTCCAGGAAGAGCCCCGGCACTTGGGTAACCACATTCCAGACAGCATTGTAATGACACATAGTAATAACAGGTACAAACAAAAGAACTATACTGTGGTTTTCAAGCTGGGAAAAGGCATTATCCTTGCAAAAGGAATTGTCATGTGGAGAAAGACATGCAGAAAGCATAACATTGGGAAACAAATGCACATATGTTGTGCAGATAACTGGTTATACAGATAAGTTTTAATTTAACTGAAAGCACCTGTGGTTAGGCAGATCCATTTTCCATGATCTGTAACACTACTCAGTCCTCCTTCATGACAGTGCTTTGGTTCCAGTTACAACTCTGCTCACTCATATCTCACCTCTACTGCATTGATCTGCCTATAAAATATCAGAATCATGCGTTCATGGTTGTTTTTGTCCCTCTCTACTTACTGTATCATTAAGGAAGGTTTCGGTAGAAATATAAGTCAGAAAATCAGATAATCATTATTTATAACTGACATATGTATATCCCATGCATTTTTATTTGCCTTGCTATTTAGTCTGTCACAGCAAGCCTGGAAGAATGAGATTCAAGATCTTGTTTTGGGAGCTGATGATTGTTGCTACTCTGGACACAATTCTCCATCTCCTTCCTTACATTGGTTTATAATGAACTTTCATAATCTTGCTTTCTGTACAATGCATAAACTAAGAAGGAGTAAGAATCTTAAATCTACTTATCCAAAAGCAATCCCCATTGCTCAATGGAATTTCTGAGTATGCATGAGTTGGATTGTGCCACAAAAGTATGACGTAGACATTCTCATTACACATGTTCAGTGGCAATTCCTTTCAAGCTGTATGTATTACAGAGTAATAATGTTGTACTAGAAAATCGTTTGTAAACGTTTAAATACTTTCAAAATAGATCACCATTAGTGGGAACCACTGATGTTAAAATGCTGGGTGCCCTTACTTTTAGGGGCAGTGAGGGGATTGTTACAGATTTTTGTACTGGAATCATCATCATCATCCCCTCCCCTCTCCCTCTTCCTCCAGTGCCCTCAACCTCCACACACTGTATCATGTAAATATCTATCAAATTCACTGGCATTGTCCTGAATTTTATTATATACAGATATGATTTCTGTCACCTTCTAATGAGTCAAACTATGGTCCACTTTAATTCAGCATTTTCTACACTTACTTACACTGATTCTCCCATGTTTCTGGCAGAAGTCTTTCCATTTAATTCAGGATACCAGGAACTGAAAGTCAGATCTCATGCATTCAAATCAGATGTCCTGTCATCTTAAGTTGCCCCATACCATTACTAAAATAGAAGTAAAAGTAGTGTATTCACAGTTCATGGCCAAATTTTCCTAAACTAATTGAAATAATTATGAGTTGTAGTCAGAAACGGTAGAAAGTTGTAGCAGGCATCCCTCAGGGGTGGGCAGAAGGTAGATCTGGATCTGCTGATAAAGCCTCCACATGATTTAAAGTAGATCAACAAGGATTTGTCTCTCAGTTGTTTAACAACTGTAGCAACAAAATGATTCAGTCCATGCCCTAAATCAGTGGTTCTTAACCTGGGGTCCACAAAGCCTTGTTTCTGGATACCAGTATCCGCAGCAGCAACAGGAACTTGCTCAAGGTCAGCCAGTGTCAGAGCAGGAATTTGAATCCTAGTTACCAGAAGTCTTTAAAAATAAATAAATATTTGAATATTTAAATAATTATTTGAATATTTAAATCTAAATTTAGATATTTAAATCTTGAGGGTTCATGGCAACAAATTATATTTACAGGGGGTCCCTGGTTAAAAAAAAAAGAATCATTGCCCTAAATGATACTGCTGAGGAACAAGCTTGAAGATTTTTAAATTCAGAGGTTGCTGGAGAGGATATCTAAAACAAGTTCATGAATACTAAGGAGCTATCAGAATAAGTCCACTGAAAAAGTTGTGCACAAGAACCTTAGGGCTTGAGATAAAGTTGTGCAGAAGTACCTCGGGGTTGGGTTCTTTTGGTGGGGAAAAATCAAACTATGAGCATCCCTTAGAACCCCATTAAATGGAAAGAATCTGGCTCAACCTGCCACACTGCCTAGAGGATGTCATTCACCAAAACTCATTGACAGGGGAAGTAGGGCATTCAAGAAGCAATCCAGAGGCTAATAGTGTCTCTGCATGGGCTGGAGAGATCTGTAACTGAGATGGGAGAACCCATCCACAGGACAACTATCACCCAGATGCTCCACAAAGTTAGGCTTTAAGAGGGGCAAGAAGAAAGCCATTGCTCAAATCAAAACCCATTGGAAGGTTGCAAAAAGGTATGTGGGAGACACTGCAAACAAGGGTAAAAAGTGGAGGTGGAATTGGTCCAATGAGGGTAAAACTGGACTTTTTCGCTTAGCTACATAATGAGTGGCACAAAGCCTACAGTGCACATTGCCCTGAGAACACCACCCCCACAGCAAACCATGGTTATCATAACCTCATGTTATGGGGATGTTTTCCTCAGCAAGGACTGAGAATTTAGTCAAGAATGAATACAAGGTGGATGGGGCAAATGCAAGATGAGTCTAGAGGAGAATCTGTCTCACTCAGCAAGGCACCTGCAATTGGGATGGAGGTTCACTCTCCAGCAGGTCAGTGATCCTAAACTCACAGCCAAAGTAACACTGGAGTGGTTTGAAAATAAGAACCCAAATGTCCAAAAATGCCCCCATCAATATCCAGACCACAATCCAGGTGAGAATGTGTGGCAGGTTGCTGTTCACCAAAAGTCCCCATCCAACTGAACAAAGCTGGATCAATTAAAGAACAGGCCAAAAAACTCCATAAAACTCAAATGTGCAAAGCTGATAGAGACTTCCCAAGAAGATCTGCAGAAGTAATTGCCACCAAAACTGATTTTACCCAGTGGTAATTCAGAGGGCAAATACTAACTCAACCAATAACTGCTAGTTTGTTTTTGTTTATTCAACACTTGTGCCACATGAAAAAATATTTTGCACTTTCACAGTGTTCAGTATCTTGTGTACATCAAATGGCATCAGTGACAAATCCATTTCAATTCCAGGTTGTAACACAACAAAAAGCAAGCAGGGAGGATACTTCTGCAAGGCACTGTATGTCTTTTGCACTGACTGGTGGTTCTCAGATTTCTAACAACAACAAAAAGATAGTTTTTGTAAGCCTGAAACCTGTCTGCTTCTGCAATGCAGGATACTGGGAAAACCAGTTACAGTGAGTTGATAAATATATTTAAAATGATATCTACTTTATTAAATCATTTCAATAAAACCATATGGGTAAGCAGTAGAAAGTGGCATAAAGTTTGCCTAACATCTTTGTTTTGCACTGATTAGATGCAATATTGGAAGCTCCCAGCAACATGTTTATTATTTATCCTCTGTATATCCTCTGAAGATGCCAGCCACAGATGCAGGTGAAAAGTCAGGAGAAAATACTAATAGAACATGGCCTCAAAACCCAGAAAACCCACAACAACCTATGTTTACGATTTGCTGAGCAGTTGAGTAAAGTGCCACTCATGAGTTTTCTCTTCTGCCTCTAAATTAAGATGGCCACGGATCTTCTCTTGCTCACAGACCTTCTCTTCTCTTCTTCATAAAAGAGGATGAAAGAAGACATGAGAACCGTGGAATACAAACTATCATATAAGCTTCAAGAAGTAGAATAAGAGTATCCAAAATGAACAGATCCTACCTGTAAGGGGAATCAGGGTGATGCCCTTGAAACATTCTGGCTCCTCTGATGACCCAGCTGTGACAACTGAAAAAAAAAGGATCTTCAAGGTTTCTGAATGTAGTAATCTCTATGTGTGCCCTGGAATGTAAAACAAAATCTACACACTGATTGTGCGTGCACAGATTCTTTAACATTTACTACAAATACAGTACAGTCTCTTCCAGTTTGTGAGTGTATGCGTGTCCATTCTTGGCAATCTCTAGTGGTCAGAACATTGGGTTAGGACTGGGGAGACTCAGAATCAAACTTGAATGGGTGGCCTGACAACAGTCACTCTTCTCCCAGCAAAAGCTATGCCTGCTTATTGTGAGGATAAGATGCTTTAAAGAGCTACATGTGCTGCCTTGAGACTGAATGAAGAGAGATAAACAAATGGATCTTATGTCCTGCCTGAGTGATTCAAAATTAAAAGGTCAAGTTTGTTTTAAAATCCTTCTAAACAACAACTATAAAACCCATTTGTCTTTTGAAGGAATAAGGAAAACAATGTTTTTGGAAAAAAGAATATTAGAACACTTTGAGTGAGTTCTACTTGCCCAAAGCAGGTAAGAAAACATCTATCACAATATCTCTAATGAGCATTTGTCTTCAGTACACAATGTACTTACTGAATGTTTTCTTGCAGAGTTGAAGAAATTGTGATGGCCAACATGACCTAGTTAGTCTTCTTCTAAATTTAACTCTAAGGAAGACTGCCACCTACTGAATAATCATCACCACTGCCAATGACAACAGATCAGGTTTTATCTAAAGCAAATACACATCTGTCACCGTAGTGAATTCATTGAGCTATTAAAAAATCATAGATGCAAGTGTGCAAATGCACTGAACCTTCACCTACAGGGAGAGAAAGCATGTATGTCCAGAAAATACTCAGTACTGGCTGGTTCCAGATTTGGGGTGGGTGGTACAGGCAAGTTGCTACTGCTGTTGTGTGCCTTCAAGTCATTTCAACTTACAGCAACCCAAAGACAAACCTATCATTGGGTTTCCTGGGGCTGAGAGTGTGTGACATGCTCAAGGTCACCCAGTGGGTCTCCATGGCAAGACTCCCTCTCAATGGTTTCTCCAAAGCAGGAGACAAGGCGTTAAAATTGCAAATGAGATTCAGTGTAAGCAATAGGCAATAAAATGGTGAAATTTATTGTAAGGAACTGTAAAATGAAACATATCAGGACAAAAAAAAACACCTTTACATATACATTGATGGAATCTGAGCTGGTAGTGAAAATGTTCTCGGTGATGGAATTAAAATATCAACAACTGCAAAAAGTAAATTCTGTATCGGACATAATCTGAAAAGGATCTTAAAATAAAACTATCAACATCATTATGCCCTTATGAGAATCTCTGATTCAACCAACAACGAAGGCTGTGTATCACTCAATTCTGGTTACTGTAGCTAGAGTATTGGAAAGTATAGGAGAATTGCAAAGATAGCAATGGTGTGAAAAATGGCTACCTGAAAAGATCAAAGGTTAGAATAAAAACACTCTGAAGAAAGGGGATACAATCATCCCGCCACATTCACTAGGGTTAGGTGCACAGGACCCCCATGAAAGTGGAAGAGCCGTGAATAACTCTAGGTCCTCCCAAACCATATTTAACACAAAAAGTATGATCATCATATTCAACCCACCATGGATTCCTTTGAGGCACTAGAATTCCTTCACAAGTCAGAAGAGACGGTTAAGAGGGGACATGATAGCCATGTTTAAATATTTGAAGGGATGTCATGTTGAGGAGGGAGCTTGTTTTCTGCTGCTCTAGAGACTAGGACAAGGAACAATGGATTCAAGCTGCAGGAAAGAAGATTCCACCTGAACCTCAGGAAGAACTTCCTGACAGTCAGAGCTGTCCAGCAGTGGGATATGCTGCCTCAGAGTGTGGTGGAGTCTCCTTCTTTGGAGGTTTTTAAGCAGATGCTGGATGGCCATCTATTGGGAGTGCTTTGATGTGTGTTCCTGCATAGCAGGGCACTGGATTGGATGGCCCCTGTGGTCTCTTCCAACTCTATAAGTGGGTGGCTGATGGGGCTTACTGTCACCTGCACTGCTGCCCCACACTATTTTTAACAGGGACTTATGAATGTTGTTCACAGTCTCTGTCTCACAAGGCTTGCAGTCCCTATGAAAAATGGCATACGGAGGCAACAGAGGTGACAGCAAATAATCCATAAATAATCAAATCCACAAAGTGAAACACACAAATGTAGAGGGCTTACTGTAGTTTGGAAACATTTAGGGAAAAAGGGTAACAGGGAAAATAGTAAGAGGTATAGGGAGGTTTCTCTCTCTCGGAGATTCAGAAAAAATGGACTAGAAATGCCTTGATGCTGTCCTCTTGGTAACACCTGGATATGACTGGATGTGTATTTTGGGGAACAGTAAAGAGTTATCCAATATACCTTTGCACAATGCCCTGGTGTGTGTGTGTGGGGGGGGATATATGCGTAGCCAATGCATCTGAGTACACCTGTCCGTAGTACTCCCCTTGTACCCCTGGGGAAGAAAGACCAGCCTTCCATGGGGAGCAGAAGCTGCTCCTTCTTCTTTCTTTGTACTTGAAATGCCTTTAGGCACACCATCACAGCTGACTGGTGGGCAAGCTGCTCTCCTCACCCATCCTCAGCTGCTGTTGCACACCTGGAAGAGGAAGAGCAGCCTCCACGCCCCCACACAACAACGGTGTGCACATGATAGTGGAAAGTTCCACCCCACCAATATGCTCATTGGATCTCAGCCATCAAGACAAGTGCTTTTCCACACAGTGCATATTTCTGCAGACATCTCATTCAGACCAGTGAGCATGTCTCTTGCATGATATACTTAGTGATGAACATGTGCCCAACATTCTAGTTATCACATGCCTGCCACTGGGATATCTGTAGGCTCAGTGCAGTGTCAGCATAGTTACACCATGCAACACTGTTACCTATTAAGAGTGACCAAACAGCATTAAATCCAGACATTTACCTAAGAGGAAGGCCATCTGGCCAGGAATACCCCATGATAGGTTCACTTTGTTCTGTGCCTTTACGCCATAAAGTCACTTCTGATTTAGGAGAACTATCACAGGGTTTTCTTTGCAGGCTCTGTTCAGAGGGATTTTGCCTTTGATTTACCCTGGGGCTGAGAGGGTGTAACTCACACAAAGTCACCCCAGTCACTTTCCATAGCAAAAGGTCTCCATAAATTGAAGACACACACACAACAAAATTTAGGCAGCTGGCACTGGCCTGTTTCAAAAGCACCACAAGCTTCTTAATAATGGCTTCCCTAAAGCTTTAAAATTAGGACCCATTCAGCTGCGACTGTGTTAAAAGTAATGAAAGGGGCATAACGATGGCCAACATGATCCCCCCGTTTTACAGCACAGGCTATTCCCTGAAAAACGCCTGACTGGAACAGACTAAGGCCCTTTCTGCACTAGACTGTTATAGCGTTATTATTCCACTTTCAACATCCTAAGGAATCCTGGGGTTTGCCGTTCAGGGAGGGGCCTAAACGGCAAACCCCACGATTCCATAGGATGTTGTAAGTGGAATAATAGCACTATAACAGTCTAGTGCAGAAATGGTGATTTAGAAAATCCCTGTGAAGCTGATCAAGGGCAGCCCAACGACGGCAGTTTCCCGCCCTTTCCTGAAACGTTTGGGTTTATTGATTCTTTCGTCCTCAGCGCCCCCAAGGTGTCTCCCTTGGGCTCCCACCGACAGAGTCCCAGCCTCTCTTGGCTGCACGAAGCCCAGCCTTCGGACTTTGGGGCCCAAGCGACGCCTTCCTCCCCCTGCTCTCTTCCCTCGACGTCATCCATACACCCTCCTTTCTGCATGCGCGGTCGACAGCCACCCTTTTCAACCCCACCCAGCAGCGCCTGAGGGAAAACACTTGCTGCTGGTAACGGCAGGAAGTAAGTCTCCCTTTATAACGGCTGCCGGGCCGCCGAAAATTTCCTCCCCGTGATTCTCCTGGCTTTCCTTTTTTGGAAGGAGTACAGAGGTCCCTCCAAGTTTTTTTTTTTTAAAGGGCACATCCGGCTTATTTCTTCCCGCCTTTAACCCCCAGTAAACCCCGCAGAAATTTATGGATCCATTTCCGCACTGGGCTGTTATAGCGTTTTGATTCCACATTCAACCTCCTATGGAATCCTGGGGTTTGCAGTTCCGGGAGGGGCCGGCCGGCCCCTCCCGGAACTGCAAACCCCAGGATTCCATAGGAGGTTGAATGTGGAATCAAAGCGCTATAACAGCCCAGTGCGGAAATGGCCTTGGTTCCACGCCCAGTTATTATTATATGTAAA